>PVKU01016303.1:0-15103 GCA_004027475.1 Anoura caudifer | reverse complement strand
TTCTTGCCTGTAAGGTCTCTTTTGAGAAATCAGCTGACAGTCTGATGGGAACTCCTTTGTAGGTGACTGTGCCCTTATCCCTTGCTGCTTCTAGAATTCTCTCCTTCATTTTACTCTTGGCTAATGTAGTTATGATGTGCCTCAGTGTGTTCCTCCTCGGGTCCCCCTTCTTTGGGACTCTCTGAGCTTCTTGGACTTCCTGGAAGTCTATTTCCTTTGCCAGATTGGGGAAGTTCTCCTTCATTATTTGTTCAGATAAGTTTTCCACTTGTTGCTCTTCCTCTTCCCCTTCTGGTACCCCTACAATTCGGATGTTGGGATGTTTAAAGATGTCCTGGAGGTTCCTAAGGCTCTCATTTTTTTGAATTCTTGTTTCTTCATTCTTTTCTGTTTGGTTGTTTCTTTCTTCCTTCTGGTCCACTCCATTGATTAGAGTCCCAGTTTTCCTCCCATCACTATTGGTTACCTGTGCGTTTTTCTTCATTTCACTTATTGTAGTCTTCATTTGTTCATCTAATTTGCAACCAAAATCAACCAATTCTGTGAGCTTCCTAATCACCAGTGCTTTGAATTGTGCATCTGATAGGTTGGCTATTAGTGCTTTGAGCCGTGCATCTGATAGGTTGGCTATCTCTTGGTCACTTAGATGAATTAGCTCTGAGGCTTTGATCTGTTCTCCTGTTCGAGCCATTTTTTTTTTTTTTTTTTTTTGGGGGTCTGGTTGCAGCTGTTAGGTAGTGAGGGGCAGAGCCTTAGGTGTTCACCAGGGTAGGGCAGCCCAGTTGCTGGGTTGTGATGCTGGATGTGGGGGTGGGGTCCGAGAGGGAACAATGGTTCTTGCTCCACTCTCTTTTGGATTACAGTCCCTTCCGCCACTTTCCCCAAGCAAATTGGGTCCTTCTGGTCCTGATTTCCATGTGGGTGGGCTTGTGAACATTCTAGGACCCTGTGGGTCTCTCTAACAAACTCTCCTGTGAGGCTGGGATTCTCTCCCAGCACCTCAACCCCCACAAGTGTTTTCAATTGGTGCTTTAAGGCTTTATTTTCTGGCGCTGGGGCCCTGCGTTGTGTAGTGTGTCTTGCTGCCCATTTTTGCCTGGTTTATCTGTGCATGAATCTGTGACGGTGGTCAGCCGCCTTGTGCGCCTTGCTTGGTCTGCTTGTTGCCTCCCTGTGCTCGGTAACCACCACCTGTGTGCCTAGAGTGTGCCAACCACCTCCTGTGCACCCAGGACCACTAGCCACTGCGTTTTCCTGCCTCAACCCCTCTCTGCTGGCCACTGACTCCGCCCCTCTTACTGGTCTGGTTGAATTGTTGTCGGACTTCCATACAATTTAATTTTCTATCTGTTCTGATTTTTTTTGGTTCTATATTTTTGTTGTCCTTAATCTTGGTTGTGAGAGGAGGCACAGTGTGTCCACCTATGCCTCCATCTTGGCTGGAAGTCTGATTGGCTTTTTTGACTGTTTTTTTCTTCCCTTAACATTCTCGGTGCAGCTTAACTCTTGTGCTTATGTGCACTATGTCAGTAACCTGAAAGGAAGTTGAAATCTGAAGTTTCAACCCAAATGTCATCAGTTGATACTAGTGACCAAGTCCTTGGTTTCAATGACACTTGATTTTCTACCTATATCTATGGCCATTCTCTTTCTGTAAACATTTTTAAAGTACTTTTTATGTTCTAGGCACTGTACTAAATTATAGGAGCAGAAATGAAAAAGACAGGATTCCTGTCCTCATGGAGTTTATAGTCTAACATAAGAGACGGAAAATAAACCAGTAGACAAACAAGACAATTTTAGAAAGGGATGACACTATAAAGAATAGAGATGTAGTAATGTGGTGAAGAATGACTAGGGTGCAGGGAGTGTGGTCAGGGAGGGCCTCTCTGACCAGGTGATGTTGAAATTGGCCTTCAAGAATGAGAAGGGGTGGGGAGGGATAAATAGAAAGAACAGAGGATTTTCAGGGCAGTGAAAATACTTTGTATGATGCTATAATGATAGATACATGTTATTACACATTTGTCCTAACCTGCAGAAAGTATAAGAGTGAAAGAAAACTATTGCCCTGGCTGGTGTGGCTCAGTAGATTGAGTGCTGGCCCGTGAACTGAAAGGTTGCTGGTTCAATTCCTGGTCAGAGCACAGGCCTGGGTTGTGGGCCAGGTCCCGGGTTGGGGGCCTGTGAGAGGCAACTGATCCATGTTTCTCTCATGCATCCATGTTTCTCTCCCACTCTTCCCTTTTCTTTAAAAATAAACAAATAAAATCTAAAAAATAAAATAAACTATGGACTTTGAGCAATTATGATGTGTCAATGTAGGCTCATCAGTTTTAACAAATGTACCACTCTGGTGGGGGATATTGATAATGGGGGAGGCCATGCTTGTGTAGGGACAAGGGGTATATGGGAAATCTCTGTATCTTCCTCTGAGTTTTGTTGCAAATCTATAACTGCCCTAAAAAAAAATCTTTAAAAATGGCTTATTGGTTAGAAAAAAAACAATGTAAGTGATCTCAAATATCCAATATATATGACACGAAATAAAATAGAGAATAAGAAGGAGCCAAGCTGAAGAGTTAGGGCAAAGAGATTCCCAAGTAGTGGGTGCAGTAAATGCCAAGACCCTGGTGTCAGAAAGACATTTTAGAAAAAGAAGAGAGGCCTCTTGCAGTGGGGAACTCAGTCTTCTATTCTGGCTCCTCTTCCTCTGGATATTGGTCCTGGGTTTCTACCTCTTTTTGCCATATATTCTGCAGGTGCAGATGACTCCCGCAATTTTAGCTCCACTTGGGGCCTTTCCTGAGTTCAGATTTGGATATACTCCTGCCTACAGGATATCTCCTCTTAGGCACTTGGTAGGCACTAAAACTAAGTGTGATCAAAAATAGCCCTTTGTCTGCATTGTTTTCCACCCGCCACCCCTAAACACTTTACCTCCAGGGCTCTCCATTTAGGTAAATGGCACCACTATATCAGTCAGCTGATCAACTCTGAAACCTTATATCCAATCTACTGGCAAGACTGAGAATTCTCTGTCTTCTTGCATAGCTCCCAAATCTCCCCACTTCTTTGCATCCCACTACACTTAGCATATACTATATATTATCTTATATATTTAGTAAACCTAAAAGTCCCTCCATCTCTCTCCCTCTGCATTTAACCACTGCAACACTTTGCTCGGTATCCTTATAGACTTGTAACTATTTATTCATTCAACTGAGTACCTGTTTCCTGCCAGGCACAGTTCTAAGTGCTGGAGCCACAACAGTGAACAGAAAGAGAAAGATGTCTTTTAGTAACACTACATTTTGTTGGGGAAAACAGGCAATAAGTAAATAAATAGGCATATAATGTGTTAGGTGGTGACAAGTGCTATGAAGAACAGTAGGATAAAGAAATAAAATGGAGAAGGAAGGGAAAGGAAGTGGGTGCTGGTGTTATTTTATAAGGGGTGTTTAGGGAAAGCCTGTATGACAAGGTGACATTTGAGCAGAGAACTGAAAGAAGCCGTGGAGTGAGCTAAGGGGTGATCTGGGGAAGACCATTCTAAGCAGAGGGAACTGAAAATGTAAAGGCCCTGAGGCAGGAAAGTGCTTGATGTGTCAGGGGAATGTCTAGGACCCCAGTGTGGGCTGGAGTGGAAAGATGGAAGGGGAAAAGCCAAAGATGGGTCTGAGGCTGCTGGGAAAGATTATGTAAATGTTACTCCTAGTGAGATGGGAAGAACTGGAGTGTTTTGAATGGATGATAAGTTTTAAATGGCTCAGCTGCTATGAGAAAAAAACATTAAAACAAATATGTATTCATTGTTTAATCATGAAAAGGATATTATGTGTGTTGCTTTACAATGTGTTTTTTTTTCAAAGTGAATTTTTAAAAAAACAAAATATGGTTATGTTATCTCTTTGTTTAAAATTCGTCATGGTTCCCCATTCCCTCACATTAAAGTCTAAAGTTGTACAAAGCCCTGTCTAGTCTGGCCTCTGCCTACCTTGCCAACTCCCAAATCACAGAGCTTCTTTTCCTGCAGTGAGACTCAGGGCCTTCAAATGCGCTGGTCTAAAACTGAATGCTTTCCTTTCCTCTCTATCCAATGTCTTTTCTAGATACCACTTACTCATTCATTCATTTGACTAATATTTATTGAGAGATCTGCTATGTGCCAGGCGCTATTCTAGGCACCAGGGACACAGCACTGAACAAAAGAGACAAAAATTCTAGCTCTTATGGGGCTTAAATTGTAGTGGGGAGGAAGACGGGAGAAAACATTAAAAATATGAATATATACATATTTATAATCTATGACTATAAATATATATATATGACTTTATATGTCAGATGGTAATACACCCTAAGGAGAAAATTAAGCAAGTAAGGAGGGATGGGATATGGGGGAATGGGTTATAATTTTAGATAGGGTGACCAAGTGGAAGCCTCACTGAGAGAGTGACAGCTGAGCAAAGACCTGGGGGAGGTGGGAGAGTGAGTCAGGCAGCTATTTGGAGGAGAGCATTCCAGGCAGAAAACAAAGGCCTTAAGGTAAGAGCCTGACTGATGTGTTCCCAGAATAGTAAAGAGGCCAGTGTGTCAGAGAAATGTGTTGGGGGCAGGTAAGCTCTAGAGGCTCTCATGAGGACCTTGCCTTTTACCGAGTGAGACAGGAGCCATTGGAAGGTTTTGGGCAGAGCAGGAATGACATGTTCTGATTTACATTTTAATAGGATCACTTCAGCCACTGAATTGAGATTAGACTGAGGGTTCCTGTAAAATTCAAACTAAGTGACCAATGATGGCTTGACTCAGGATGGTAACATCAAAGATGGTAAAAAGTTGGTGGATTCTGAATATATTCTGAAGGTAGAGGCACAGGATGTCCTGAGAATTAGACATGAAATGTGTGAGAGAAAGAAAATAGTCAAGGATGACTCCAAAGTTTCTGGCCTAAACAAGTAGAATGCAGTTGCCATTTAATGAAATGAAGGAACCTGTGGGATTAGCAGGTTTTAAATAGAGATATCAGGAAATCAGTTGTGGACATACAGACATATAAAGTCTGAGATGCCTAGATGTGTACTGGATAGACAAATGGAAGTATCAAGTCAGGGGCTGGATATGGGAGTTCAGAATTCAGGGCAAAGGTTCAAGTTGAGACAAAAACCTGGAGTTGTCAGCATATTTAAAACCAAAAAACTGGATGAGATCATCCATGGGTTGATGGCAGACAGAAAAAGAGGTCCAAAGATGGAGATCAGGACAGACACTCTAACAGCAGTTTTTAAACTTTTTGATCTCAAGATCCGTTTATATTCTTAAAAATTTTGGAGGATCTCAAAGAGTTTTTGTTTATGAGTTTATCAATGTTTACTGTATTATTATACATTATCATAAATAACAGTTTAAAAAGAAAAATAACAATGTTTTCTAAAATAAAATTCAGGGGTAATGTTTTGCATTTTTGTGAATCCCTGTAATATCTTACTCAAGAAAAGGTAGCTGGATTCTCAGATTTGCTTCTGAATTCCATGGGATGCCTGTGGAACACTACTGTCTACCATGAGAGACTGGGAGTGAAAAAGGCAACTGATATTTTAGTATTATTACGAAAATAGTTTTTACTGACTACCCCCTGCAAAGATCTCAGGAGTCTTCAGACTGCACTTTGAGAACACTGCTCTAACACTTAGAGGGAGAATTAGGAAGGAATCATCAAAGGAGACTAAGAAGTTGCAGCCAGGGAGGTTGGAGGAAAATCAGAAGAGCCTGGTATCCGGGAGGCCCAGAGAAGACAGTGTTTTAAGGAGGAGAGTGATCAAATGAAGTCAATGGTGGACAGAGACTGACCACTACAACTGGCATCATGGAGGTCATCAGGGACCTTTATTAGAGCAGTTTTGGTGGAGAGATGAGAGCTAACTTCTGACCGGAGTGGGTCAGAGTATAAAGGTCACTGAGCCCCAGACTAGGTAAATTTCCCTCCAAATCTACTTGTATCTCTCCCCTATCTTCACCTTGACCTTTAAAAAAATAGTTTATCTATTTTAATACCTGTCTCTTCCATTACATTTTAAGTTGTGTGAGAATAGGGATCAAGTCAGTTTTATTCACTACTGCTTCCCCAGCACATAGCAAGTGCCTGGGACATATGAATACTCATGTCTTCCCTAGTGTGCTTTTCAAGTTTTCTCAGGGGTGGGGGAACTGACTCCCTCTGGCTGATGGGGTATACTGCAAGTCTCTCATCATATTCTGTCACCTGACCCTTTGTTTTCTAAAATAAACCTTGCACTTTCATTTAAGGGCCTGTCTTAGTCTGTTTGGGCTGCTATAACAAATATATCATGGTCAGTTTATAAACATAAATCTTTTCTTTATTTTTTAAAAAAGACTTTATTTATTTATATGTGGAGAGAGGGGAAGGGAGGGAGAATGAGAGGGAGAGAAACACCAGTGTATGTGAGATACATCAATGGGTTGCCTCTCACACTACACCAATGGGGACCTGGCCCGCAACCCAGGCATGTGTCCTGACTGGGAATGGAACCAGAGACCTTTCAGTTCACAGGCTGGTGTCCAATCCACTCAGCCACACCAGCCAGGGCAGAAATTATTTCTAACAGTTCTGGAGAGTCCAGCATGGTCACGTTTTGGTGACAGCTTTCTTTGGTGACCATGAACCAAGAAGGTCAGAACCTTCTTGCTGTGTCCTCACTTAGCAAAAGGGTCAGGGTATCTTTCTGGGAACTTTTAAAAAAATTAGGGCACCAAACCCTCATGACCTAGTCACCCTCCAAAGGCCCCATCTCCTAATACGATAGGTTTTCCACATATGAATTTTGGGGGATACAGACATTTAATCTATATAGCAGGGCCCCATGCTTAGAAAGGCCCCATGCTTGGTTTAATGCTCCACTGCTGGTGTCTTGAAATTGTTAACAATTTTTGAACAAGGGGTCTCACAAATTAAGTGGCTCGTCCTGAGTAAAGTGACAGATATACAAAGATATGAAGCATGATCCTTTAACTCTATCTTTTGTTAGTTCAAACACATATTTATTGATTGACTACAATGTTTTCAGGTAGCCAAGTATAGTGGGGGGAAGCCACAACCACTCCAGGCAGGGGATACCAAAGGAGCAAAGATTCTGAAGCCAGAAACAGAATGGGGTATAGTTGGATAAGAATGGCCTGGTTAAGGTTTTGGGCACATTCCCCCACAGATGTTAACTGGGCACTGCCAAGGGGATGAGCAGTGTGCTGAGTGCCAGGGGATACAGCTCCTGTCTTCTAGGCACTTGCTTTTCTGGGGGAGAGGGAGGTGTGAGCAGTAAGGGGTGAACATGTGGAGGGCAGATCTCCCTTGCACTCTGCTCAGTACTCAGCACTAAATCAGGAAAAACATCATTGGGGCTGATAGTGAATATGTAATTTCTTTGGTTTGCTTTACAGTTTTTTTTTTGTTTTGTTTTTTTTTTGTTTTTTTTTTTTGAGCATTCACTAGGAAGGTAAGGAACAATGTGTGGGAATAAAATTTCCCTCGTGGCCAGAGGGATAGGGAGAGAAGCCAGGTCCTTTCGGTTTCCTTGTCTGTCAAGTGAGGGGATGATTTCTACTAGGGCTTCCATCTCACGTTATGAGGTCCCTCAGTAGGGTTCTAGTGCCACTCTGCCACAAGCCTTGAGGCCTCAGTTTCTCTTGTAAAGCAGGGGGTGGGCCTACGGCACTTTTCTGGAAGGCTGTGACTGGGGAACACCTGTGGCACTCCTCAGAGGAGTGTGCCCAGGTCCTCCCGGCACCAGTCACGGTTTGGGCCTACAGGGACCGCGTCCACAGACTCACCTGTGCGCTGAGCGGTGACTCACCTGCCCTCCCTCCCGCTCCGGCTGTTCCGGGAATCACCGCTCCTCCTCAGGACCGCGGTGGGGTGGGAGGGCATTCCCTGTTTGAGGGCCCACTAGGAGCCTGGGAGGCGTTAACTGCGGGGGAAGGGCGGGGTGCCCGAGGTCCTTTTGGGGGTTCCGGCCCGGCGTCGCCAAGCTCTCTTGGTTGGGTGCTCTCCCCCAAAGCGAGGGCCGGGAAAGCAGGGCAGCGGCGGGGAGGCGCCAGGAAGAGCGCGACGGAGGGAGGTGCTGGGAAGGGCGGGCGGTGCCCCGGCCGCGGGGCGGGGGCCGGGGGCGGGGGCGTCCGGCAACCCATTTCCTCCTCGGAGCTGGACCGGAGGAAGACAAAGCAACCTCCGTCGGCATCGGGTCTCGGGAATTTTCCTGCCCTCGCCCCGTTTGCCGCAGGTAACTCTCTTCGCGCAGGCGTGGACTCCCCAGCGGGACTGAAGGGCTCTTCAGGGGGTCGGGAGGGACTCCATCTCCTCCGTGACCCTGCCGGGAATCGGGCTGCGGACGGGTGCTGTTGCGGCGTCTGGCCCGCTCGCCCTGCGGGACCCTGGGCCTGGGCTGTGGCCGGTCGGGCGGGGCCAGCCTTTTCTGGCGCTCAGGAAGTTGGGGGGCCACGGCGGCTGGAGCCCAACGAGCCTCAGGCCCCGCGCGGCCGCCGCTCTCCCTCTCGGGAAAGTTTCTCCCTGTTTCTAAACTTTGTTCAAGTGTACTCGGTGCGCGCGCCAGGCCTCTACTGGGCCCCCTCGGCTGCCGGGTGCTGAGGAGTCTGCGCGTTGTTCCCGGTGCGGAGACGTTCGGGAACTGAGTTTCCCGGGGAAGTGATTGTGGCTTGTGGTTTCCGTGGTCGTACTCCCCCGCCACCGAAACTTCCCGGTCTGTTGGTCAGAAAGTCTGCTGGCCCGCACACCCGCATTCCCGGGCGCGAACGAATGCGAAAGTTTGTGCGCTCGCTTTCTGACACTGTCCGCCTGGGAAGGTGCGCCACACCCGTGTGGACTTTTGGCGTGTACCAAGTTAACCTTTGTTGCGCTGTTACTCAGGCTTCTGGCGCTGGTTAACTGGAAGCTCTTAACTCGGATCAACCCTAGTTCTGAGTGGCGTTAGTGTCTTTTTTTGTTGACTTTTAAAGGAGTGTGAGTGTAGTGAAGCACTTGTTGGAAAAAATGTTGACTGAATGCCTAACCTTGGCCTGGCAGGAATGGCTTCCCAGTAATGCAGGCCGCAATTGGTTCAATTCCAGGATTGACACCCTGTGTTGTCCTCCTGCATCTTTGTAACATTTTTGTGCTTGTTTTGTACAGAATTTACAATTTAGAAAAGAATACATTAAGTCTCCAACTGAATTAAGGGTATTTAATACTTATGTTGAAGGAAGTGATTACACCGTACTGTTGCAACAGGATACGAATTTCGGATATTTTGTTTGGCAGTGATTTTTTTTAAAAAAGACTGTACAGGTGTGTGTTACCTTAAGAAACAAATTTGTAAATCAAATTAATTAGGATGTGTTATTTGTTTTACAAGAGGATGGAGCAGAGAAATTATCCATGATCTCTGCCCACTTATTATTCCTCTTGACTTTTGTTAAGTTAAAAAATAATTTCTTTGACCATGTTCTTAAGGATCTACAGGTGACTAAGATACGGCCTCTACCCCTGAGAGCTCACTGTGTAATAGGGAAGGCACACACCCAGGTGTGTGTAGTACAAGGGAGGCAGATTGTTTTAAGTGCCATAAACAGTACTGATGAGTTACTTGTGTGTGGGTCTAATCATATAAAACATTGGGTTGGCCAAAAAGTTAATTTAGTTTTTTTCGTAGGATGGCTCTAGTAGTACTTAGCTGTCTTTAACTTCATTTGAAACAGTTTTGTTAGATTGTGTTGTGACAGCTGTTATATCCGAGTGCATTTAAAAAAAAAGAATTGGTGAATTTTTGTGTAGCCATTATAATACTGAAGATGGAAGAAAATATGTAACATTTTCAGCATATTATGCTTTATTATTTCAAATAAGGTAAAAATGTAACTGAAATGCAAAACAACAGATTTGTGTAGTGTATGGAGGTGCTGTGAGTGACTGAACTTGTCAAAATTGGTTTGCAAAGTTTCTTGTATTGACATTTTGCCCAGATAATTCTTTGCTGTGGGGCTGTCTTATGCATTGGAAGATGGTGAGCAGCACCCCTGATCTCCACCCACTAGAAGCCAATAACAGAAGGTAGCCAACATACTCAAAATATCCAAATCAGTAAAGTTATTGGTGAAAATGAAAATGGGCCTTTTGGCTGACCCAATATTAATGATAAGAGAAAACTTATAGAAGCATGGAGAGAGGGTTTCTTTTGTTTGGATAAGGACAGAAAGGCTTGGGTGGGTGGGTGGTGGCATTTGAACTGGATGAAAATGAGTAGGGTTTTGTCAAAGGAGGAAGCATAGAACTGCATGGGAATTTGTGGAATTATGATATAACTCTCTCCTGGTTTTCTTTATTCTTTTAGCTATTACCTCTCATTCTCTCCCCACCCTGTCCCCGCAGTTTGCTCATAGCCAAAATTCTATTCAATATATCTCGGTCCTTCACACCACTGATGTGGCATTACCCTCACTCCTATCAGCAACGTCTCATTCCATATAGCAACTTAGAGATTAGAGATCAGGGGTGCCATCTTCATTCAAGTTGAGGATCACTTCTCAGAGCTGTCTTCCTGTCACCAAAATTATGTGCTAAAGTCCGAGCTTCTATTTTGAGTGCAGGTCTTGGTCCACCTGAGAGCTATTGGGTGTCCCAGGTGCTTCTCAAACTCAACATGCGCATAATGAGACAACTCTCTTTTGGAGACCTAAACAAGAGGTGGTGATCAGCAATAACTGGCAGGGTCCTGGAATTTGAGAAAATAACAATAGTGTGAGACCTGACATACAGATCTGGTTGTTGTAGTGGTGTTATGTGTGCTAGAAAATTTGGATAGAGAGAACAGGGGCCTCTGCTCTGTAAAAGTCCTGAGATAGGAAAGAACTCCATGTGTTTAGAGGCCTAAGAGAAGTCCTGTGTAGTAGCTTGAACACTTTTTGGGTGGGCGAGGCTTCCCATGAGTTCCTCAGGAAATGCCAGGTCACATGTTTGGATTTTATCCTAAGATCTCTAAGAGGCCATTGTAGGGAGTTTCATGATCTAATTTCCTTTTTAAGAAGATCACTTTGCTAGTGCTTGTAGGGCTTGTATTTGTGTACAAGTAGAAGTCAGCAGTTGAGCTGGGAAGATGGAGTGAATGTGTTGGGGATGAAGAAGCTGTTTTTGGAGAAATGAGAAGGGGCTTAAATGTGGATTGGATGTAGGAGCCTAGGTTTATCTGTAACTTGATTCCTCAGTGATGCACCCAGCAGTATAGTCCCTGCCCCATTCTTATACCATCTCTTTCAGGTAATGCTCTTATCTTGGGACTCAGATTAGCACTTGTTGATAGCAAATCTGTTCTCACTGGATAGCTCCTCCATTATACTGTACTTTCATTGATGTCCCGTTTGCTTTTCATGCTACAAAGTAAGCCTGCCAGCTTCCTGAAGACAGGGATGGATAGCCTTAGTCTTTGGCACTGTACCCCAGATGGAGGGCAAATTAGGTGCTTTGTTGAGTGAAGGAGGAAAGAGTCTTTTCTGTCTGGAGTCTGGCTTTTGGGTGGAACTGTGGCAGATGAGGATACAGATTATGGAGGATCTTGAATACCAAATTGCTGTTTTGGTCAGATTGAGAACTATCTCCATTTCATTCTTCTTCCTTTGTACCCAGATCTAATCAGAGATGAAATCTTCTCCATCCGGTCTTCATTTTACATAAATTCCTTTTCTCCATTCTCTGTGCTTTTACTCTAGTTTAGATTATCTTCTTATCTTTGAACTATGAAACTACTTGTTCTCTGGATAAATCCCCCCCCTCCGCCCCCCTTTTCATTGTCTGGAGCACCCTTTTCTCTCCCTCATCCATCCAACAAACTCGTGTATTTTTTAAAACCCCCTTTAGATGTCACCAAGTCTGGATTTTCTGTCAGCTCTCAGGGCTTCTTGGGTACCTTGTGCAAATTCTGTGGTTGCATCTTTTATACAGTTTGGTAAATATATATATTTTTGATAAATATTTTTAAGGTATGACTTCCTCACACCTGGGGGTTTCTTAGAAGTGGGGTCTAGGACTTTGTTTTCGATAAAATTTTTAAACATTAAAACACACATAAAAGTATAACATGTGTAGAAAAGTACTCAAGTAATGAGTACCTGCTTAATAAATTATTTGTCTGAATACCACTCATATCCACCATCCAGATCAAGAAATAGAAAATTACATGTACTCCAGGAATCCCATTTTGTTCCTTTGCAGTTACTGTCAACCCCTCCGTTCCCTTCAGTTTTTAATCTGAGATGTTAAGATTGTTCACTGTGTTCACCAAAGTTAGTTGAATTTCTTCCTGTCTTCCCCTCTATCTTTCAGTCTTTTACACGTAAACAGAACTCTATTTGCGAAACTTACTGCTGTCTTGTTGCTGCACCCATTAGACTCTTAGATTGGCATTGGAATTTAAGGTCTTCTAAATTGTGGCCCTTAAGTAAAAAATTACTGTTTAGCCTATTTTCTACTGTAAATTGTTGCTGCATGTCTTTTGCATTTGCCAAGCATTTGTACTGGGATGCTTTATCCTTTGACACAAATGCTATCCATCTGTGAAGGATGATTAACATTTTTTTTCCCCATTGAGGCATTGGTCATCATTGCTAAAAGTTTTTAATTTATCTGAAATTCTAAAATTTGGGCCTGATTATGACATTCTCACTCACATATCCTGTTTTTTTTAAACATTAAAAAAAAAGATTTTATTTATCTTTAGAGAGAGGTGAAGGGAGAGAGAAAGAGAGGGAGAGAAACATTCATGTGTGAGAGATACATCCATCAGTTGCTTCTTGTAAGCCCCCAACTGGGGACCTGGACTGCAACCCAGGCAGGTGCCCTGTCGGGGAATGAAACCAACCACCTTTCAGTTTGCAGGCCACCACTCAATCCACTGAGCCACATCATCCAGGGCACATATCCTGGGGTTTTTTTTGGTGCCAAAATATACATAAAATTTCCCATTTTAACTATTTGTGTATATACTTCGGTATCATTAAGTGCATTCACATTTTACAAACATCACCATCATCCATATCCAGGACTTTTTTCATTTTCCCAACCTGAAACTCCATATTCATTAAACAGTAACTTCCACTTCTTTTCCTCCAGCTCCCTGGCAACCACTATTATACTTTTTTCCCTCTTTGAATTTGACTGCTGTAGGTACCTCATATAAATGGAATAAACAATAAACAATTTGACTACTATAGGTAGTAATAAGTGTAATAAACAAGAATTATGTGGTAGGGTGTTTTCTGCTATTGCTAATTTGTTCTTTTATTAAGACTGGCTTGTTTTACTTAGCATAATTTATTTAAGGTTCTCATGTTGTAGCATGTGTCAGTTTTTTTTAAGGCTGAATAACATTCCATTATCTATTTGTTGATGGACACTTGGGTTGCTTTCCCTTTTTGGCAGTTGTGAATGTTGCTATGAACATGGTTGTACAAATGTGTGTTTGCATTCCTGCTTTTAATTCTTTTGGGTAGAGTCCCAGAAGTGGAATTTCTGGGTTATATCATAATTTTATGCTTATGTTTCTGAGGAACTGCCATACTGTTTTCCACAATAGCTGTGCCACTTTGTTTTTATCGGCAATACATAAGGATTCTAATTTCTAATTTCTCCACATCCTCATCAACACTTTTTTTTTTTAATTTTTAATAATAGCCATCCTGATGGATGTGAGGTGATAGTTCTGTGTGGTTTTGATTTGCCCTTCCTTAATGATTAAGTGATGTTGAGCATCTTTTAATTTGATTATTGGCCATTTGTATATTTTCTTTGAAGAAATATCTACTCAAGTCCTTTGCCTATTTTAATCAGTTTTTTGTTTTTTTCTTTGGTCATTGTTGGGTTGTTAAATAGTCTGGATGTTAATCCCTTATTACAGGGGTGTGAAATTTATTTTCACCATGGCTCCACATCAGCCTCACAGTTGCCTTCAAAGGGACAAATGAAATTTTAGGACTGTATAAATGTAACTCCTTAATAGTTAAGTGAGAACTCAGCACAGCCACCGGGTAGAAACAAGGTGCTGGGCAGGGCCGGATTCAGCCTGTGGGCCTTGTGTTTGCCACCTGTGCCTTATTAGATACATGATTTGCAAATACTTTCTCTCATTTTATGGGTTGTCTTTTTACCCTGTTGATAATGTCTGTTGAATCAAAAAAGATATTCTTTTTTGTTGTTGAGTTTAAGGGTTTTTAAAATATTCTGGGTATTAATCCCTTATATATCATTTGCAAAAATTCCTTTTCCCATTTTATAGATTACCTTTTCACTCTGTTGATAATGTCCTTTGATTCACAAAAGTTTTAAATTTTATTTTTTATTCTTTTTTAAAATTATATTTTATTGATTATGCTATTACAGTTGTCCCATTTCTTCCCCTTCATTCCCCTCCACCCTGCACACCCCCTCCCACCCACATCCCCCCCTTTAGTTCATGTCCATGTGTCATAAGTTCTTTAGCTTCTACATTTCCCACACTATTCTTGTCCCCCCCCTGTCTATTTTCTTCCCACCATCTATGCTACATATTCTCTGTACCTTCCCTCCCCCCCTTTCCTCCTCCTACTGCCCTGTTGCTAACCCTCCATGTGATATCCATTTCTGTGTTTCTGTTCTGGTTGTTTGCTTAGTTTGCTTTTATTTTTGTTTTAGGAGTGGTTGTTAATAATTATGAGTTTGCTGTCATTTTACTGTCCTATTTTTTTATCTTCTTTTTCTTAGATAAGTCCCTTTAACATTTCATATAGTAAGGGCTTGGTGATGATGAACTCCTTTAACTTGACCTTATCTGAGAAGCACTTCATCTTCCCTTCCATTCTAAATGAAAGCTTTGCTGGATAGAGCAATCTTGGATGTAGGTCCTTGACTTTCATGACTTGGAATACTTCTTTCCAGCCCCTTCTTGCCTGTAAGGTCTCTTTTGAGAAATCAGCTGACAGTCTGATGGGAACTCCTTTGTAGGTGACTGTCCCCTTATCCCTTGCTGCTTCTAGAATTCTGTCCTTCATTTTAATCTTGGCTAATGTAATTATG
>PVKU01016302.1:0-15120 GCA_004027475.1 Anoura caudifer | reverse complement strand
TACATAGAACAAGTAGCATAGATGATAGGTAGAAAATAGACAGGGGGAGGGCAAGAATAGTGTGGGAAATGTAGAAGCTAAAGAACTTATGACACATGGGCATGAACTAAAGGGGGGAATGTGGGTGGGAGGGGGTGTGCAGGGTGGAGGGTAATGAAGGGGGGAAATGGGACAACTGTAATAGCATAATCAATAAAATGTAATTTAAAAAAATAAATAAATAAAAAAGTCACTTCAGCACTGGAAATTATGCAGAAACTTAGAGTAAGTTTTAAAACAGAGTAAGTAGAACCCTTAAATCTTTAAGGAGGAAAAAAGAGGATATCTTTATACTCTAGGATAGAGTAGACTTTGTAAGCCGGAAACACAAAAATCATACTCAGGAATGACAAGAATGATGAATTTCGCTGTAATAAAATATATAACTTCTACACAAAATAGCATCATAAAATTAAAAGGTGAGCAACAAGCCGATAGATATCTGTAACCCCAAATAACTAACAAAAACTACATTTCTAGAATCTCCAATGAACTCTTACAAATCAATAAGGAAAATTCAAACTACCCAGTGAAAAAAAATGGGCAGCTATTTACAGGCACTTTCCTAAGAGGGAGCTATGAATGAGCAATAACAATCAATATGAAAATGTTTTCCACATCATTAATATAATCAGGAAATGCAAGTTTAAAATTATGAGATAGCATTTTATGCCTATCTGGGTAGCAGAAATTTAAAAGGTTGACAATGAGACTTGGCAAGGAAATTATGTGAACAGGTACTTCGGAGAACAGATTGTAATTCCTCATTAGACTCGAACATGCATATACTGTACAACACAGAGATTCTATCCAAGGCAGTAATCAGCAGTGTTCCTGAAAGGAGGGACTTTGGGTATTTGAGGCAATGCATTTTCATCATTCGAGGCTTTCACGCACTGTGGAAAAGTTAGTATTTCTTCCTCATCCCACCCCCAACTCACAAAAACACTCTCACACATTTCCCAACAATGCCTAGGTGAACTGGACTACACTAGGTGAGAACCTCCGGGAGGATCCCACACAGAACCCTCCATTACCACCATCCTTTTTCATCAGCCTTAACTGAAACTCTAGGCCCATTAAACAGTAACCTCCCATTTGTCAGTTCCCTCATTCTCTGATAACCTTTTGTATTTTCTGTCTCTATGAATGTGATTACTCTTGGTACCTCATACAAATGGAATTATACAACATTTGTATTTTATGCCTGGCTTATTCCACGTCATTATGTTTTTGAGATTCATTCATGTTGTAGCATGTATCAGAATTTCATTAAGAACAAATATAATTTCATTTTATTATTTATATCACATTTGGTTTATCTGTTTATCTGTCAATGGGCACTTGGGATGCTTCCACCTCTTGACCATTCTGAACAATATAATAGATAATGAAGCTGTGAACATGGTCTACAAATGTCTATATGAGTCCCTGTTTTTGATTCCTTGGAATATATACCCAGAAGTAGAATTGCTGAATTAGAGATCAATCCCATGTTTAATTAGTTGAAATACTGCCTAACTTTTTCACAGGGCTGCACCTTTTTACATTCCCATCAGCAAGGTACAAGGGTTCCAGTTTTTCCACATTTTCCCCAACACTCATTATTTTCCAGTTTTTAAGATAATAGCCAAAATATCGGGTGTGAAGTGGTAATGGTGTATCATTACGCCTTTGTCCTACACTTCTTTCATGTGTAAGAAAGAATTGTACATGGTTGTACAGAAGACATGGCCTTCTGTCTGGTTGCTCCATAATACTCACATCTTTTAGTATATCAGCATTTCCCCAAATGTTTTACGTGAAACATAGTTCCTATTAGTGACTTCTGTGGGGGCGGAGGTATAGGAAAGGGGATAACTGAGGTTAAATAACATTGAGAGGTGATGCAAACTATCAAAGTCAGATCAAGTGCATATTTAACTTCAAAAAATTCAGGAAGTGAGTGTGAGATGCTCTCTTGAATCTCCCAATCCCTGCTTCATCTCAGTTTCTTCAACCATCCTACCAAGCCCAGAATGATTCTATTATTTAAAAATATGCATCTTTTTTATACAAGTGGCAAATAAAGCCTATTATTTTGTAGAATTGCTGGAAGAAAATTTCATCTGTTATAACTTTGGAGGGAAAAATGGCCTTGTGGATGGTGCCTGGGATAGTGAACTCCTCCACACTGCTTTTCTTAAGGAGTGTTCAGTGTGAATTTTGACCATGCACAGTTTCAGTTTAAGCTGACTTTAAGAACTCCTTCCCATGTAAGATACAACTGTACTATACATCTTCCTCTTGAAGTTTGAAAATGTATGTTTTCAAGACCCTAAGAAATCCTACAATAAAGAAACCTGATTAACATAGTTTAAATCAGATGTTGGCACATTATTTCTTTGAAGGGCATGATAGTAAATACTTTTGGCCCCGTGTCTCCATCACAACCAACCAACTGTGTAGTTGTAGTTCCATGACAAATATAGACAATCTGTAACTAATGGACATTCACCATGTGCCAATAAAACTTTATTTTTTAAAAAAAGTGGCAGGCTGTGTTTGACTTATAGGAAGTTTCATGACCCCTGGTTTAGACCATTATGGAAAATTGTATTTAATTATGGTCCTTCCCTCCTTTAAAAAAACCTAAAATCTATAATAGTCTTAGATTTCTAAATTCAAATATTAGAGGACTTTAGCTCTTCATGAGTGACACTGAAGGTAATGACATAAGCTGAACTAGTTATGTGGTGGATGTTATGGGCTGAATTATGTTCTCCCAAAAATCATGTGTTGAAGCTCTAACCTCTAGTACCTTAGAATACAATTATACATAGTGATAGGGCCTTTGAAAAGGTGATTGAGTTAAAATGATGCTGTTAATGTGGTCCCAATCCAATGTAACTGATGTCCTTATAAGAAGAGGAAATCTGGACACAAAAAGACACACCAAGGGATGTACTAGCACAGAGGAAAGACCATATGAAGAGGCAAGAAGCGGGCAGCCATCTGCAAACCAAGGAAGAGACTCAAGAGAAATGACCCCAGACAGCACTTTATCCTGAACTGCCAGCCTCCACAATTGTAAAAAAATAATTGTCTGCTGTTTAAACCACTCAGTCTGTGGTATTTTGTTATGGCAGCCTGAACAACTAATACAGTGGATGATCGTAACTTGTTGAGACCTTGAATTTCTTTGGTCACCCTTTATCACAAGTGTCTTTCTCAGAATTTTACAAGCCAAGTTATATGATATGCTGTAATTATATTTGCATGTTTAGCATGTCTGAAAATCTTAAGATATGATTATTCTCATGTCATATATTTTCATGATGCTCTTACCCCTCTTCCATTCTTTAGTCTCCTTCCAAATACTCTCCATTCTGTTTCCATTTCTGCTCTGAGGTTTTCAGAGAGATGCATATTTCTGAGTTTTATAGTGGTGCATGTCACAGGCAGGAAATTGGTGTGCATAGTGGGCCATGGAATCAGAGAACTGACTAGCTGTGTGTAACATTAGATCAGGTATCATATTTCACTGGCTCAGTTTTCTATATGAAAATACCTATATTACTTTCAGAGTTTCTAGAAGCATTAACAGCTATGTAAGTGATGTGCCTGAGATACTTTGGCTTATGGTGGGCACTCAATATATGGTAGCTTTCCTAGGAAATCAGGAACTATGTTTGTTTGTTTATTTGTTTTGCTTTGTGATCTGAGCTGACATCAGCTATGTAGTCTTTGTTAACCTAAAGAAGTAAAGGACTTAACTTGTTTCTTACACATGATGTAGACACTGCTTGTTGTACAAGGTTTAACCTTCTCAAGGAACAAGATGACAGTTGTGGAGAGATGCACCAATATAGCAGAAAACATGTTGAATCATTCCAGAGCCAGGATCCTGGTGGAACCTTTTGCAAGTCACCTTCTCTCTGAGCCTCATTTATTCCATCTGTAAAGCATAGGCTTGCTATTCAACGTACCTTTACTGGATTCTTTCTAACTCCAATCTTTATCTAAAAGTTGTGAGAATTAAGGAGATGACTGAATGCGAAAGGTCTTCATTCTGATCTAATGCTACCCAAACTGTTACACATGCAATTGACTACACTCCATTAACACTGGCTTTCAGTATTAAAATTTAGTTTTGTTAATGATTAATTTAAAATACTTAATGTAAAATTAGCCTCCTAGTAGCTATAAGGGTTTTTCTCCTAATAAGACACTGAAAAGTACTGCCTACAAGAAGCTCCTGACTTATTCCATGCTCTCATTGTAATTGAGCTCGTTGAAGATCTAGTTTCTGTTAGAAAAAAATGGATTTGTCATATGGCATCTGAAAGGAGAAAAGGGGCAACAATGCTTTTGACACAACTGTCCTGAGTTCTTTTTGCTCCCTGCCACCATTTTTCACCTCATGCCAACATTCTCCTCTTGGGAGAGTTGAGGGCAAGATGGGTTGAGAGTTCAGGGAGGAGGTGCGATGTAGCGTTCCCTTAACCACCTGGTAAAACAGTGCACACCCCTCTGCTTCTCTGCCTTCTTCTTCTATTTCAGTGTTTGCACAATGCTGTATATGGGACAGTTTGGGCCTAGTGTTGACAAGGAGAAATCACAAATACATATAAATGAATACCTTATATGGTGCAGTATGCTAAATTTCATCAGTACTCATGACCTGCCTTTCATTCCCTCTGCAGCTGACATCTGTTAAAAATGAGATTCAGAAGTGCCATCCTGGTTTCAATCACTCTAAAACACAATTCTGACATGATGTTTTATTGATTTCTCCCACTTCGACAGCTCTGATTTTACAACTTACTGTAGATAACTTTTACTGCTTCAGAATCCCTTCCTACAGAGAGAGAACTCTAACACCTTGTTTCCAATGAAATGCATCAGTAAGAAGTCAAAGTTGTATCAAACATTTAGTTGTTAAGGAGAATAACCTCAATTTCATCTGCATTTTGAGATAGCTTATTCTAAATCTCATCTGATTAGGTGAATTCCTAAAACTGTGATTACACTGTAGCCAGCCAGGGGAACGTTAGAAATAAATTAGTAGTATCACTGACCTGAGCTTTTAACTCTTTCCTACATGTCTACAGAATGAAGGAGCTTCTCTCTTTTGTGTTACAGGCTTTAATGAGAAATCAAGAAGAAATAATATGTGAGAGAAAAAGATAACCTCTGCCATGGCAGATAAAATCTGAAGATTATTAAGGTGAAAACAGAGGAAGGCAAGAGAATACTCCAAGTTCAAGGTAAGTGGACATCTCTGTAAATGCTGAACTTGAATGTATCAGAAGGGAGAGTAGTTTTGTCATGTTTATGTGTCAGTGTTCATCTACTTGTCAGGTAGAGGTAAGAAAGGACATGATAGGATCTACCATCAAAATGTTTATGTTACTGTTACAGGGCAAAATGGTATCCAGCCACCTGCTGCTGTACAGAAGCATAACACAATAATTGCTGGGGAAGGAAAAGGTTTTTATTAACAGGCTGCCCAATTTGGGGGAGTTGGAGCTCCCCTGCTCCAAGCCATTCTCTTCTGCAAAATACAGAAATCCCCTTGTTCACAAAAAGACTGAAATCCAAATCCATGTCCAGAGACCTTCCCCAGACCTTCCCCTCCATTCTTATCTATAGTCCAAGGCTGCTACACAGATGAGTCTGTGTCTCTCCAGCTCCAGCCTTTCATTCTCTCTGAAGTGCACACTTGTGAAGCCAGCAACTCCATTGCCCTGACACACCCTTCGCCATCTTCTGGGATGGGTAACACTGCCAGATCACTGCAGCGGTCTGTGAGAGGCTCAGCCCACTGAGCCCCAGCTTGCAGGGCTGCTTGCACCCTTGGGAGCTGGCAAAACATTCCCAGCCTGCATGTCTGTGCACTGTTTTCAGGGCAAGGGAGTGGGAGCAGTTCAGGACCCATACCATTCAGTTTGGGACTTCAGTGTCCCATGGTCCTGCTACTGGTGGGACACACATCCTGCATAAGCCTGCCCTATACCATGAAAGCAGGGTAACGCAAGAGCTGCTAGCTGTGCCCATCGTCCACTGAGTCCCACAAACTCCCAGGCTTCTGACTGGGCTGGCAAGAGGTAGGAAATAAAGTGAGATTCTCTGTGTCTATCATTTTTAATGTCTCAGCCCCAAATCCTGTGCAGGGTGGAAGTGTCCAAATTCCCAGCCATTTTGAGCCAATGTCCACCATGCACTCCAGCCTTCACTGTGTCTCTGCCCCTCCTCCCACCACCAAGAACCAGAAGCAGGTAGGAGGTGTTTTCTAGCCACGCAGGGGCACCACGTCTCTGCTGGGGTGGGGTGTTACACATATGTTGTGACCTTTTCAGCCCCTCACAGGATCTGTGCAAGCTTCCCTTGGCTGTGCCACACACCACACTATTCTGTTGCCAGGGCAATGCACGCTGGTGCTGGTGCGCTGTGCTAGCTTGCTTACTGTTGCCTGGGGGGTATGGAATCACATCCTAGCTCCAGTTTCAATCCTGGGCTGCCTTTGTCACTTCCCAACCCCTCTTGGGGATACATCTTTTCTCCACAGGAGTGCAGCTTCTCACTCCCCAGTGATCTGGCCAGACCCCTCTGTTACACTACTAGCAATGAGGCAGGAAATTAGTAAATACATTTGGTCCCTTACTCTCAAATAAAAGCTAAATGCCTAAAAGTTGGATAATAGTCTTACATTTTGTAAAGGGGTTTTCTTCCCAGAGAGCAAAACAAACAAACAAACCAAATAAACAATGCACTAACTATACTGTGCATATTTCCAATATTTCATATACATGTTAGTAAAATTATTTTCTTTTTATTTGCAGTTAAGCACTTGACCAGCTCAAGTTCCATGGGCAGTTGAGGAAGTATAATGATTGATTAGCTCTGTGTTTTTCAAACTCTTACTGATTTAGGTATTTTGAGAAGTATTAGGGAATATAGACTCAAATGATATAGGGTCTTCTTAAATACAGCATATCCTCAAATAATGTCCTTTTATTCAACATTGTTTTATTATAATCTTTTGTCAATTTCTGGGGCTACTATCTGTATGGAGTTTGCACATTCTCCCCACACCTGCATGGGTTTTCACCAGGACTTCCTCCCACATCACAAAACTGTATACATTAAGTTAGTTGGCATGTCTTCATTTTCCCCATCTGAGTTAATATGAGTGAATGTGAGTGGCCTTGTCCTAGATGGGCATTTTGTCTGGGTGGGTTCCACCTTGTCTTTGGCCACCCACAACCTTAAACTGGAATAAGTGGTATTGGAAAATACTTGTTTTTATTCATCTTACTTGTTTTTATTCATCTTTTTTAAATGTATGCATAGCTCATACTTATTTCAATGCATAACATTAAGTGTTTGTGGTCTTCTTTTAGAAATTTGGTGGTGTTTCTGTGACCAGAAATGTGCTATAAGAATTTAACTCTTGTTTATATCACTTAGCCTATGGTGAAAATGGTTTCGTTATACATCATTTCCCGTAAAGTCAGTTTCCAAGAACCTATTGAGGACATCATGTACAAATCAGATCATCTAAGTCGCTTTGCTGTAATCTGTAAGACCTGGCCCTAGACATGTTCTCTAACCTCACTCCTTTAGCCTCCATGCTCACTATTGACTCCTTCCAGACCCTTTAAGTCACATCAGCTCATACCCACCTGGAGCCTTTGTGCACACAGCCCAGTGCAGCCTGGGTGCTTTCTCTGCCTTACACCTGACTCCTTTGCCTTTTTCTTTCAACCTCAGACTGGCCTTTCTCTGGTTCTCTACTAAAAAGGGCACTCTTTGTGATGTTGTCATTCAAATTATCACCCCACTGCCATTCTCATCAACAGTGATGAGGATAGCCTGTTTGTCTATATCCTTGCAACAGGAGTACTCAAATTTTTTTCATCCTTATCAGTCTGACAGCTTGGTTATTTACAGCAGGTATAAGAGAGGATGAACAGATATGCAAATGAGGGCTAAGGTTAGTCATTCATTAATTCATCTCCAGAGCATGCTTCCATAACAGTGGTTTCCAACCTTTTTGGCAACAGGGACCAATTTTGTGGAAGACAATTTTTATACAGATCAAGGGCAAAGGATGGTTTTAGGATGATGTAAGTGCATTACATTTATTGTGTACTTTATTTCTCATATTACTTCATTATATATTGTAATATATAATGAAGTAATTTTACAATGCACTATAATGCAGAATCTTTGGACACCCTGAGCTTGTTTTCCTGCAACTAGATGGTCCCATCTGGGGATGATTGGAGACAGTGACACCTGATGTGTGTTTCTTATGTCCACACTACTCCATAACTTCATTTTGGTTGCTATCACTGCAGAAAACCCTGCTTCACAAAGATAAGATGTTGGAAATTGAAGCAAGCTTTTCAGTGCTTTTGTGGCAATCTCAGCATGTTTTGCTTTAACTTTAATCCAGAAGGTATGGAGATTTGAAGTTGTCTCAAACATGCTTTTAAGGCCACCATCATTTGCGATCTCAAACAGTCGATCCTCTTCTAGCACAAAGTCGATTTACCTGTCTTATTTACAAATGGTCACAGATCCTTTCCTTCCCAGTTCAGGGGTCTTTGTGGTTGGGAAGTAATGCTCCAACTCTTTTGAAAGCTGAGGTAGGTGATCATGCACCAGCTGGGAGGAATAAGGCCCTGGCTCAGTCTCTTTCAAAATCTCTGCTAATGTTTGAAACATGTCGAAAATCCACATGTTCACTCATTGCCCTCGTAATTCTAGTCTGGCCTTGAATGCAGCCACTTTATCTGCTGACTTGAACACAGTTGTTGTTCTCCCCTGAAATGACAGATTCAGTTCATTGAGCAGAATGAATATGTCACATAAGGAAGCAAGTTTGCAACCCATTCTGTGTCACCGAAATGTGCTGCCAGTGGTGACTGTTCTTCTAAAAGAAATCTCTGGAGTGGCTCTCATAACTGAAAAACTCTAGTCAGTGATCTCCCTTTAGAAAGCCATCTCTCTTCTGTGTATAAGAGGAGACGTGTGCTCTGTGTCCATCTCCTCACAGAGCTGCATGAACAGACGTGAGTTAAGGGCATGTTCTTTAATGTGGTTGATAATTTAAATCACATCCTGCAAAACGTTAAGTTCAGGTGACATTTTTTGGCTTGCCAGCATTTCTTTATGGATGAGACAGTGCATAGATTCACATTCAGAAGTGACCTCTTTGACCTAAGTAGCAAAACCAGAAGCCATCCAGTCATGGCAGCTGCTCTGTCCATGCATATGCTGACACAAAATGACCAATTCAGTTTTCCTGATATGTAATCATTTAAAGACTTGAATAGTTCTGCAGCTGTGGTGTTGGCTGGCACCAAAAGTACACATAACATCCTCCTGGAAAATATATTACACAAGAACAAACATTATTGCCTTGTTTTCAACATCAGTAGACTTGTCAACCTATATTGTGTACCACAGTGACTCATTAATACTCTCTAACAATTGTGCCTCAATATCCTCTGCTATTTCATCAGTTAGTCTAGTTGCGGTGCTGGGTGAAAGAGGAACAGGTGCCACCTTTTGAACTATAGCCTCTCCTAAAAGTTCACAACAAGTGTCCTCAGCAGCAAGCAGGATCAACTCTTCACTAATAGTAAAGGGCTTCTTAGCTTTAGCAATGTAGTTAGGCATGAAGAATGATACTGTCAGTGCAGACACATTTGATGAAGTAGTGGCCTTCAATAATTGCTTCTATTCTTTGTGTTCACATTTTTTTCTTACAAAAACTCCAAAGCCTTGTCTTTTAATACAGAGTTCTTGATCTCCATGTCCTGAAGCACTTTTGAAGGTTCCGTGGCTTTGTTAGGTAGCCGGTTGCCACATATTATACTAATTGGGCTTGGAGAATGTGAATCACCTGTTGCAATGAACCCATAATTTAAGTAAGACTCTTGGTATTTTCTTTTAAATGCAGTTTTCTTTTTGTTGGCAGTCTTAGAGTCTTCTCTAAGTGAATTTAGGTATTCATTTATACCTAAATGAATAATTATTCAAGAACTGTCTCATCATTGGGTCTTTCCCCCTTCTCAAAGAACAGTAACATTTGTCTTTTACACATTTTGGTTAGGATTAGTATGTGGCCTTACCAAAACTGTGACTGAGACAAGTGCACAGTGTGGGAAAGAGGCATGGAAGGAAGTGGTAAATAAAATGATGGGTGGGCCACACGTGGACTAAAATATGTCAGTTCTGACTTATAGCCTGCCACCAGATCCAGCTGTACAACTGAAGTATATCAACTCACTTGTGTCTACAAAGCCTGCCACCAGATGCAGCTTAATTTCACTTGCCACTCACTGACATAGTTTTGGTATGAGTCTGGAAGCAATTGATTTATTATTGTCTCTGTGCAGTCAAGCCTCTCTGCTAATGATAATTTGTATTTGCAGCTGCTCCCCAGCATTAGCATCACCACCTCAGCTCTACCTCAGATGACCAGGCATTAGATCCTCATAAGAAGCACGCAACTTAGATCCCATTCATATGCAGTTCACAGTAGGGTTCACTCTCCGAGAAACTAAGGCCTCTGCTGATAGACAGGGGGCAGAGGTCAGGTCGTAATGCAAGCGATGGGGAGTGGCTATAAATACAGATGAAACTTCACTTGCCCACTGCTCACCTCCTGCTGTGCAGCCTCTTTCCTAATGGGCCATGGGCCAGTACCAGTGGCCCGGGACTTAGGGGACCCCTGCTTTATAACACTCATTACTATTGGGAATTATTTCACTTGGCTCTTCAGTTATTTTTACCTGCCTTCCTTACTGTTCTATAAGTTTCATGAGGCCCAGAATGGTGTTTGCCCTTTCACAACAATACTCTGTGATCCTGGTCCAGCAGCTGTTGTAGATGAAGTGCTGGAAAACATTTGGGGAGTTAAAGAGTGAATGAGAAAGACAGGGTATCTGCCCTCCAGAGTACAGGGTTGTAACTGAGATAAACAATCGCTTTACAGTGCTCTTAAAGGTTCAGAAATAGAGCAAGGAGGAAATCAATGGGTCACTCAAAAAATTACTCATGTAGTCAGAAACAATATTCTAAATGCTAACAACCAGTCAGTACAAATAAGGATCAATTTGAACAGGCATCAGCCATAGTGTAGGGCAGGGTGTTCACCTTTCATTACTGGGTTGTGCAGAGCGGGGTGGGTTTGGAGAGTGGAGCTAAGGGCAGCGATCAGTTGCCAACCAACATGGAGGGATTTTCAGTATTTTATTTTAACATCAAGCACAGCTGCATGTGTGCATTTCTATAGATTATCAGCCTCAACCATAGTACCAAGTGGAACTCCTACTGGTCTTGTTTGTTCTGAAATCCTGTTATCTGCCTTGATATGCAGGACTCTGACACCCTCAAATTTCACCCCTGCACCCTCTTCCCTCACTTCATACCTGCACAGCTTCCTTTATACCTACTTTAAACAACCAAGCACATCACCATCATACTGGTGAGGATGAAAGAAATTCTACATATGCTTTGTGGGAAGGATATGGACAAAAAGGCTCTCATCGTCACTATTGGTGAGAATGTCAATAGGGGCAATATTTTTGGAAGCTATCTTGGCAGGATTTACAAAGATGTTAAATGTATATTCTTCATGACGAAGTAATAGAACTGGTATAAATATCAAACAATGTATGTACAGGTATGTTCACTCTAGCACTGTTTTAATTGCAAAAGTACAGCAACAGTGTATATGTCTAGTAATATAAGAGAAGTAAATACATTATGGTAGTTCCATCTAATAGAACAATGTGGCCCTTAAAAAGTGTTAAGATACACTTTTAAAAGGAATTAAGTGAAAAGGAAAAAAGGTGCCAAAATTATGTATATTATGATCATGTTTGTTAAAAGCAAATGAACACAATCTAAGTGTCTATCAGTAGATGAATGGATAGGCAAAATTTGCTATGCAATGAAGTTCTGCAATAACATGTATCAGAACTTCATTCCTCTGAAATATTATGTAAGTAATATTTCACAAACAGGTAAATATTCAATGATTCCACCTTTATGAAATGTCTAAAATAGGCAAATTCATAGAGACAGAAATAAATTAGACACGGCCAGGAGTTAGGATGAGGGAGGAATGGGGAATTATTGCTTAATGGGTACTATTTGGAATGATGAAAGTTTTAGAAACAGATGTACAACATTGTGAATATAATTAATGCCACTGAATTGTACTTAAAAGTGGTTAAAATGGTAGATTGTATGTCATATATACTTTATCACAATAAAATAAAATTTTAAAGAAAAGGCAAATGAACAGACAAAAAATAAAAGCCCCAAAACATGCATGCACACCATATAGTCTGGAAAGATACCTTCAAATATTGGGGGTTGTTATGTCTGATAGATGGAGTTAGTAAAAAAGAGCAGAAAAGAACATTTTGTTTTGTACACTTGTGTATTTTTTGCATTATCCTCAGTAAGCATACATTTTATAATTTTTTAAATAGAAGGGTTTTTTTTAAGTCATTCTGACCTGTGCTAAAACTTTGGAGTTGGTAAATTTTCTACTTTGTGCAACACGTCCTGACATCTCTGTTTGCAGTTGAACTTGTTCTTGTCTAACATTCCTGTGCAATATTTAACCTGAAGTGAATGTTTAATTACAGTTTAAAACACAAAATGGTTTTCTGTTTCTAGATGAAATCACATCTTGTGGAAAAAGTCTCCAAATATAGAATTTGGGCTTACCCCTCCCTCAATGAAGACTGACTTCTCTATCTAGTAATTTATTGCAGAGCAAAATGCTTCTGTTTGTAGTTTTACATTCCTTTGCTTGATAAAGTATTTTAGACATGTTGGTTATTAAAATGAGTTTCAATATTAGAACACATAGAACTTCTATAGATAATAAGAGGTTTTTTAAAAACCCCTAATAAGGTTGCAGAAAAAGGTCCATTATAATGAGTCACCTACTTTACAAAAGTTTAAACTCTATAATGTGATCATAAGTTTGTATAAGTAAAATATGGAAGGATTTTACAGGCTATTGGAAGTACACAGGCTATTCATGTTGGTAACCTCAGGAAAATTACCTGATAGATAGTATCAGATGAAAGGGTTTTTGCATTTTTATATACCTGTGCAGTGTTGAATTGTTACAATTAAGGACTCTTCCTCAAAGGATTACTGAGGTATAACTGACCTACCATAAACTGCACATATTTAAAGAGTGCAATTTATTAAGTTTTAACATATGTTTTTTTCTTTTTTTAAATTTTTATTTTAATTGTTGTTCTTGTACAGTTTTCTGTTTTTTACTCCCATCCCAGCCAACCACCCCACCCCTCCTCACCTCCCTCCCATTTCCTCTAGTTTTTGTCCATGTGTCCTTCATGCTTGTTTCTGTAAACCCTTCCCCTTTTCCCCTGGAATATGTTTATACCCATGAAACCACCACCATATGCAAGATAATGAGAGCATCTGTTATGTGAGGAGAAGGGGACCCTTGTATACTGTTGGTGGGAATGTAAACTGGTACAGCCACTGTGGAAAACAGTGTAGAGGCTCCTCTAAAAAAATGAAAAATGAACTGCCATATGATTCTGTGATTGTACTTCTGGGAGGCTATCTAAAGGAAACAAAAACACTATATCAAAGAGATATCTGTAGCCCCCATGTTTATAGCAGCATTATTTACCAGAGCCAGGGCATAGAAACAACCTGTCCATCGATGAATGCATGGATAAAGACCTTGTGGTACATGTATACAGTGCAATATTACTCAGCCATAGAAGAGAGAAAATCCTGTCATTTGCAACAACATGAATGGATCTTGAGGGTACTATGCTATATGAAATAAGACAGACAGAGAAAGGCAAATACTATGTGACCTCACTTATATGTGGAATAAAAAGAAACTCATAGAGATTAGATTTGTTGTTACCAAAGTTAGGGCACAGGATGGAGAAGAAATTAGGTGGTCAAAAGGTACAAACTTCCAGTTGTAAGATAAAGAAACACTAGGGACATAATGTACAGTGTGATGACTATACTTAACACTGCTATATTATATATATATAGCTAAGAGAGTAAATGTATATATATTGCTAAGAGAGTAAATCCTGAGTATTCTCATCTTAAGGAGAAAAATACTAATTTTTCTTTTCTTTTATCTATAAAAGATAATAGATGTTAACTGAACTTATTTCAGTAAGCATTTTATGATATATATAAGTCAAATTGTTATGCAGTACTCATTAAACTTATACATCACTCAGTCTATTATATCTCAGTAAAACTGGAAAATAATTTTTGAAAAGCAGCACACACAACAAAAAAGTCAATGAAAACATCCATCATTCTCAGAAGTTTTCTCCTTCCCCTTGGAAATCTGTCTCCCCCACCTTGTCCTGGCCCTGTCCTTCCCCAGGTAACCACTGGTCTTGTTTCCATCACTATACATTAGTTTGCATTTCCTATCATTTCATATAAATACAATCATACATTAATAATCTTTTTGTTTGATTATGGCAACCACTGATTTGTTTTCTGTCTCTACAAATATTTTGCATTTTCATACAGTATGTACTCTATTTTACTTGACATATTTTTGAAAAGTTTTAATTAGGGCTATCATTCAATATTATATTTGTTTCAGGTACACAGCATAGTGGTATCACCCCTATAAGTTTAGTACACCAACTGACACCATACAAAGTTATTACAATATTAATGACTATATTCCCTATGTTGTATTTTACATCCCTGTGACTATTTTGTAACTGTCAATGTGTGCTTAATCTCTTCACCTTTTATTACCCAGCCCACCAAACCCCTTTCACCTGGCAACCATCAGTTTATTCTCTGTATCTATGAGTTTGTTCCTATTTTCTTTGTTCATTTATTTCGGTTTTTAGAGTCCACATATAAATGAAATCCTATGAAATTTGTCTATCTCTGTCTCACTTATTTCACTCAGTGTAATACCCTCTAGGTCCATCCATGCTGTCACAAATGATAAAATTTTATTTTTTTATGGTTGAGTAGTATTCAATTGTATATGTGTACCAAATCATTTTAATTTTTTTT
>PVKU01016301.1:0-15117 GCA_004027475.1 Anoura caudifer | reverse complement strand
GGATTATATCCTGGAAACCGTGAAACACCAATCCAAAGGATCCTATGCACCCCAATGTTCATAGCAGCACAATTTACAATAGCCAAGTGTTGGAAGCAACCTAGGTGCCCATCAATAAATGAATGGATCAAGAAACTATGGTACATTTACACAATGGAATTCTATGCAGCAGAAAGAAAGAAGGAGCTCCTACCCTTCGGGACAGCATGGATGGAACTGGAGAGCATTATGCTAAGCGAAATAAGCCAGGAGGTGAGAGACAAATACCATATGATCTCACCTTTAACAGGAACCTAATAATAAAAAACAAACAAACAAGCATAATATAACCAAAGACACTGAAATTGAGAACACGAGAGGAGAGGGATAGGAATATCCAGGGAAAAGGGGAAAGGATTAGAGCAACAAGTATGAAAGACATATGGACAAAAGCTAGGGGGGCGGGGTGGAAATGGGAGGCAGCTGGGGAGGGCTGGGGTGGAGGGACGGGATGGGAGTAGAAAACAGAAAACTGTATAAGAACAACAATTAAAATAAAATTTAATTAAAAAAATAAAATAAATAAAATAAAATAAAAATGATGCATTAAAAAAAAAAGATATCCCTTTCTATTTTGTACCTACCGATTTGTACTTTTTTAAAAAGATTACTTACTTACTTATTTATTTTTAGAAAGAGGGGAAGGGAGAGAAAAAGACTGGGAAAGAAACACTGATGTGTGAGAGAAACAATTGGTTGCCTCTCACACCCTCAACTGGGGACCTGGCCTGCAACCCAGGCATGTGCCCTGACCAGGAATTGAAACCACAACATTTTAGGTCACACCTGCTCTCAATCCACTGAGTCACACCAGCCAGGACTCAATTTGTATTTCTTAATTCCTACACATCTCCCCACATTCTCCACCTCCCCCCTCCCAGCTGATAATCCTCAAAATGACTTCCATATCTATGATCCTGTTACTGTTCTGCTTGTTCCCTTAGCTTGTTTTTTACAGTCATTTGTTAATAGTTGTGAATTTATTGCCTCTTTAGTGTTCATAGTTTTGATCTTCTTTTTCTTATATAATTCCCTTTAACATTTCATATAATAATGACTTGGTGATGATGAACTCCTTTAGCTTTACCTCCTCTTCCATTCTAAAAGATAGCTTTGCTGGAGAGAATAATCTAGGTTGTAGGCCCTTGCTTTTCATCACTTCGAATACTTTTTGCCAGTCCCTTCAAGCCTGCAGTTACTTTTGAGAAATCAGCTGACATTCTTATGGGAACTCCTTTGTAGGTAACTCTTTGCTTTTCTCTTGCTGCTTTTAAGATTCTCTCTTTATCTTTAACCTTTGGCATTTTAAGTATGATGTGTCTTCGTGTGGTCCTCTTTGGGTCCAACTTGTATGGGACTCTCTGTACTTCCTGGGATTGTATGTCTATTTCCTTCACCATATTAGGAAAGTTTCCTTTCATTATTTTTTCAAATAAGTTTTCAATTTCTTGTTCTTCCTCTTCTCCTTCTCACACCCCTATGACTTGGATGTCAGTATGGTTGTCAATGTCCCAGAGGCTCCTTAGTCTATCCTTGTTTTTTTTTTTTTTTTTTTTTTTTTTTTTTTTTTTTTTTTTTTTTTTTTTTTTTTTTTTTTTTTTTTTTCTAATTCTTTCTTCTTGCTGTTCTGATTGAATGTTTTTTTCTTCCTTATGTTCCAAATTGTTGTTGCATTTTTTTTATTCTCAATTTCATCCTCTCCACTGTTGGTTCCCTGTAGATTTTTCTTTATTTCACTTACTGTAGTCTTCATTCTGCCTTGGTCTTTTTTATGCTGTTAAAGTACTTAATGACTTCTTTGAGCATCCTGATAATGTGTTTTTAACTCTGCATCTGATAGGTTAGTTACCTCCATTTCATTTGGTTCTTTTTCTGGGGTTTTGTCCTGCTCTTTCATTTGGGCCATATTTCTTTGTGTCCTCAATTTTGCAGCCTCCCTGCATTTGTTTCTGTGTATTAGGTAGAGCTGCTTTGACTCCCTGTATTAGCAGTGTGGTCTACTCTAGAAAAGCACCCCTATAAGTTGTATGGGGCAGAGCTTTAAGTAATCTCCAGAGCAGGGTAACCCATGTCATTGCTCTGGGCTCTATGTGTGGGAGAGCTTGAAGAGGGGACAATGCTTCTGCCTGGCCTCTGGAGATTTGCCCAGGAGGAAGCTGTCTCCCGGTACTTGCCCTGTTGCCTGTCACTTCACTTTCTTCCCGTATGCCACCCAGTGTCCTTCCGGCTGTTGCCCTGGTGCTGAACACAGAGAAGGTGAATTTGTGTAAGTCCTAAGACTCATGTAGGTCCTTTAAGAGGAGTCTCCTGAGAATCCTGCAGTTTATTCTGCTGCCCCAACCCCCATTGGTTTTTACAGCCAGAAGTTATGGAGATTTATCTTCCTGGTGGTCTGGTCTGGGGCTGGGATTCCTCACTCCTGAAGTATCCCTCCTGATTTTTAGCCAGAACATATTAATGTGGGACTACTTGTTCCATGTCTCTATGCCTCTCCACACCTCTCTGTGCCTCTGCGCCTCTCCACATCTCCTCCCCTCCTACCCATCTGGATGAATGTGGCTTAATTTCTTAGTTGTCAGATTTCCATACAGCTCAATTTTCCGACAAATCTGGGTGATATTTGTTTTGTAGTCTAGCTATAATTTTTGCTATAGTTGTGCGAGGAAGCAAAGCGTGTTTACCTACACCTCCATCTTGACTGGAAGTCCCCCGCAATCACATTTTATAGCCCAAGAACTAGTTAACTCATTCAACCCAACCCAACTCTTGCCTTAGACCATGAGGACAAAGAAGACAAAAGGGACAGGAGCTCCTTTTGTGGAACTATGGACAAGGTGGGGTCCAGGGAGTGTTTTGTTTGAGAGAGGCTAGAAAATCATTTCTGCTGGACTCACTGTAGCTTTGTGCCTCCAGGATCTCTGCTCTGAGGGATTTGTGCCACTATGGGATACCTGAGACACTTCCCTTAATACATGCTGCTTCAACATTATTCAATATCACAACCTAACGTTCAAAGATTCAAGTTTTTCAAAATGACAGGTTAACTTTTTCCCTTTATTTCAATTTTTTGAACATTTGGTTAAATAAAATTTAATCCCATTTCTTCCTATTAGTTAATGGCAGAGGACCTGGCAAGCAGAATATGCTGATTGAAGAGAAGGAAAATATTTGGGTGGGGTTTCTGGATAAGGAATCGATTTTATTTTAATCTTGATTTGTCGGTATTTCTTACCTTTTCTCTCCCAACATTACCCACATTAATTGTGGGATGACTATATCTTTCTACAGCATCCTCAAACAGGGGATGGTCAAACTTAACAGTGGGCTAGGGATGGGGATTTTCAACTAGCTAGTAAATGTATTTTTCCCATCTGTAAACTCAGAAAAGTGATACCAACCTCACAGGGCTACCAAAATTGAGGAACCTTAAGTACCTAGTACAATGTAAATGCTCAGTAAATGTAGTTATGAGAAAACAACCCAAATATTATTTGAGGGCTATTGTGCCACGCATTTCACAAATACTGTCTCAAGTAAATCTAATGGCAACTCTGCAAGATGTTAGATCAGATCAACACCATCCAATAGATTTTCCACAATGATGTAAATATGCCAGATGGGCACAGCCCAACATGGTAGCTATGAGAGCCACATGGGGCTGATGAAGCACTTGAAATGTGGCTAGTGCAACAGATGGGATGAATTTTTAATTTTCATTCATTTTCATTTTAATAGTCACATGTGGTTAGTCATGACCATATTGGACAATGCAGTTTTAGAGATTTTTAAAAATGCTTGAAGGGTAGTAAATTCTTTAAAGTGAGAGTTGATAAGTAACACTGGGATTCAAAGTGATTTCTCTGATTCCAAAGCCCTTGTCTGTTCTACGTTGTTGACCTTGACCAAGCAGGCCCCCTCTGCCTGCCACCAACGGATTTTTGAATTGTCAGTAAATAAACACTGCTTTGGCAGCCTCCACCTTTGCTAAACAAGGGGCTCACTCTCCTTGTTTCCTGGTTTGATAAGAACTAGAAGGAGGAGAAAAGGACCTTGTCAAGGTTGGAGAGAAACAAGTGAAGTCTGAGTTAGGAAAAGGCTACCAGGGGTCTTATCAAGTATCAGTAACATTATAAATCACTACCACCAAACCATATGAGCTTAGGTGTGGCCTTAAGACTGGGAAGGCAGGTGGTGTGTGGAGAGAGTTACCCTACAGATCCCAGAGCTCCTGCTTTTATCAGATCCTGGAAGCTAACAGCCCAAGTGTGGTCTATTTGTTTTAGCTCTTTATTCCAGAGGAATTGGGTGTTTAAGAGATCTTTTTGGATTCTGCACACCAACTTTCCTGTCAGAATCACAACATTTTTTTTTTCCAACTCAAAACTAAAGCCCTTGGTGATGACATTCTGCTGTCAGAATGATTTATAGACTGCTAGAACAAACGGGACCTTAAGTTGTTTTTTCCCTCCTGGGTCTGGTTTCCCCTTGGAAGGATCCAGAACATTCATTTCATTTGCTAATCTCCTTCTATTTACAGGCCCTGTGAGATGACTGACACTGGGCTCCTTAGCTCACATTCTGTAGAGGAGCAGCAGGGCACTGGCCATGGCCGTTGGTTGCATCAGGGACCCTTGTTATTTGCTATTCACCTGGGGAAGAAATCTGTCACAAAATGGGGGAGCATTGGCAACTCCTACCTTTCTACCCTTTGCCTTTGATTCTTTGCACAAAGGTCCCTATTGGGTTAAGCTGTTTACATTTAATACAGACTTTCCTCCCATATATGTTGCTCAACCAGAACCCACCAGGGATTCCAGTTCTAGTTCTAGCAGTTCTAGCCTCCTGAGGAGCAACTAGAAGGCCTCTTTCTGTACCACTGCGTTGCCAGCTGTTACCAGCCAGGGTACCAGCCACTGCTCTGAGCACTCTGCACACATCAACTTATTAACTTCACAACATTCCTGTGAAGGTAGTACTGTTATTATTCCCATTTTACAGACAATGTCATTGAGGAACGGAATTAAATTGTCTTGCCCAGTAGCTGGTGGGGTGGAGCTGGGATTGTTGGCTACACGGTAGCACACATTTGAATCATACCCAGGCATAGGCCCGTAAGTGAGAGAGTAATATAGTGAGGCCATGGGCCCAGGTAACTGCTCAGCAGTCACATCTGAAGGACACTTTGCTGCTCTTCTTGTCACTGAATGCCAGTAACTATCAACAGGATCAGAAGGGCCTTGGAAATGTTTTAGTTCTAATTGCCACATTTCTTGAAGATTCCCTTAACTCTGCACACTGTATTAACTACCAGGTTGTTAGGAGCCATGTATTTCACTACCTCATAAGCCACATCAGAATTTTTTCTCAGATCCTAGTACCAAGAGAAAGTGTTTTTTCTAACCTGGTTGCTTTACTTGCAACCTAACAGATACTACAAATCCTGACCCTGTTTCTCTCTCCTGCATTGCTTTGCTGCCAGGGTCACAAGTAGCTAATCTGCAGCTCACTTATTTCAAATTCATTGGACTTTTTTGCTACCCATGGAAGAAGCTGCCTGATAATCTTGCCTGTAATTTGATGTGCTTTCCTATTGTTTTTCTCATCTCAATCTATACCCATTCCATTCATTGTATCTAGCAGTATACATGTCTGCATTACAGCTGCCTTTGGGCTGTGGAAGAAACATATAAACAAACACAAAAATCCTTTTATGAACACCAGAAATTACTGGGCATTTTACATTTGTTTTAGGGCCAGACAGACCTGATCCAGACGTGGCCGACACTTACCTACTCACCTGAGCTCCGTTTCCTCATCTCCAAAGGCAAGAATCACAACAATAATAGTTATCTCAAAGGTTACCTCTGAGCACTAGCATCCTTGATGCAAAATCTGAATCCATGAAATTATTAATTTTTAATATAATAGCTCAGTAATAGTAACTATGCTTAATGTTGCTAGTATTGATTATGATTAATCATCTAAGAAACAAATGAGGAAAATACCACCATCCCTAACTTATAGATGAGGAAACTGACCCTAACTGAGGTTAGTGAGTCACACAAGAGCACATATAATGTGGCAGAGCTACATGACACTGTGACAGAAAGAACATTTCTGTTATGTGGCTCTTTACAATGAGCATTGGTACCACTTTGTGCTTATTTCTTCTGATCTAGAATACAAATCAGGAATTCCACGCAGGGGGGAAACCTAGAGTTTACATACTACTGTTTAGCTACATTTGCTGAAAGTTTGGCTGCTGAACAGGGAGGTCAGGCTGTGCTTGTTCTTCTCAGCCCAGGCCAGCCTCAGCCCATACATCGGGCAGAGAGGACCAGCCACCAGAAGTTTTAGCCTCTTCCTTCTTCATGGGCTCAGCAGGGAGTAGTGACCTGAGAAGACAGTCCCTGGGTGGGGCACCCCTACCCTGAACCCCCCTGACATGGCAGATCACTCTCTGAGAGCGAGAGGACAATCAAGTGAGTTCTTCAGCAAGTTTTACAGGAGCCAAATCCACTGTTTACCTTGGGTTCTAAATTCCAGAGAAAGAGAAAAGTGCCTTCCCTCAGTCACCAACCAGGAGCATTTAAAGTGCTCATTTCAGCCATGACTGTGAAATACAATGATCCCTTATTCTGGTAGCAAGTGGAAAGTTTAAGTCCACTCATTTCATTTCATTCTTACCTCACAAATAAAGAATGTCATCAACTTTCCAAGTGGCCTGGCTTGGAAGAGTCAGAAAAAAGGCTACTGAAAAGCAACCAGGAAGGCCCAACAGCTTTCCTGATTTCTCATGCTATATTTAAGAAAGAAGCTGAAATTGGGCCTGATGGTGCTATTACTATTAACAAGGTCTCTGACATGTCCTTTGCTGTGTGAGAAGGTTATTCGCTCAACAAGGATTTGGATCTGGGGGAGGGAGGAAGTGCTTGGACAAGCCGCCTGACAGAGTCCGACTCTGTTTCTGATAGCCTATGTTATGGTCATCAATAGTTGTGAATTCCCACCTTCTCTTTTACTTACAGACAAAGACCTTAAATCACTGGGGCTTACCTTTTAAGGTCTGCCAGTGTGAGATGTCAAACTCTTTGTGTCGTCTGTCTTGGCCCCTTTCTCCCCCAGAAGCTTCTGGATATTCTGGGGCCAAACCTGGATGCTCAGATTCTGAGAGGACTCTTGTGTTGTAGCAGAATATTCGGACAAGCTCCCTGATTCTTGCCATAGAACACTTGAAAAAGTTATTCGTAAGATATCTAGCAACTACCTCTGAGCCTGCAGAAGGCAGAACACAGTCAACAAAAAAATGCCATTAAAAGGGGTGGGTGGTTACTCAAAGTAACTTTCTTGGACAGGAGTACCCATGTTAGTAAAAAAGTTGCCTTAGCAACCAAAATAAGAAAAAAAAATTAAAGAAGATCATTTTACTCAGAGCCAGGGAGGAAAACAAAGATTTTTGCAATGAATATTTATAATACATATTAAAAATATGTATGTCTCCTCTTTCCCCACCCCTTCCCCACACCACCCCAAAGATTCTCTCCTTGAGCAAACTTGAGTCAGGTTCCTCTGAATATTCTTTCCAACTAAGCCTCAACCTGTGAACTTCTGTGCCTGTCTTTGCAATGCCCAGTGTTAGCAGGAATCCTGCTAACTTCCTTTAGCCAGGATCCCTGACCCTCAATATCTGATCACCTTTGATATTTGATGGGGTTCTTCAACCTCCACCATCTCCCACATGGTATCAAATCACCCTGGTCTGCCTCCAGCAAAAAACTGTTAGGTTGGTTTAGCCAAAATCTACCCTTACCCCTGATGTTTCCTCTTAGTAATTTTCCATCCACTGACCCCTATCTGCTCCTTGGCTACAAATTCCCTTGCCTTGTTGCAGAGCTGAGCACAACCTCTCTCCCTTCCTGTGAAACCCCCATTGTAGCGGTCTCCTGGATACAGCCTTACCATTTTTTAACAAGTGTCATAAATAATTTTTTCTTTAATACCCCCTTCCTCCCAAACTCTAAGAACAGGAGGTGCTTTGCAGATGTGCTTAAAACATGGAGAGGCTGGTAAGTCCTTTTTTTCAGTAAAGCACTTCTAATAAGAACACAATTAGTTCCAGAATAATAAATGGCACTGAGAAAATGATTAGACATACCACTGTATGTGACACAGAAGACATAAATGAAGAGGCAGGTCAAGGAAAGAATGTTTTAAACTATTGCTACATGGAGATGACAGACCATGTTGAAAAGAGCCACTGAAAGGAAAGGAATTACAAATGTCTTCCATGGAGTTTCCTTTTGATATATGCATTCCCCATGTAAATAATCCAGCTTTTAAAAATGCTTTTCTTTACACTAGCTGCATGATATGTCATTTCCTTTCCACTCTGTCTTCTTAAACAGCTCATATTTAGGCCTCAAAGCTACACAGTTTTCATGGGCTCTTAAGGCCAATTCTGACTCTATCCCTTCCTATTGTGTCTAAAGGAAGTACAGAAATGATTGCAACATGCACACAAGGGCTACTACTACCTTCTAGAGAATTCTGCAGTGAGTGAGTGAAGAGTTTGCTTTAGAAAATTCCAGTCCCCAAAACCTAGCATGTGGCCAGCCTACATGGGGAAGGGGATAGAGTGATGGGGGGAGTGGTTGGAGAGGGCTGCTGCATCTGCTGTGTCACCAAGGAACTGACACTGGGATGGACTGGGAAGGGTAAGGGATTCATTAGGGGGAAATGCCCATGAAAGAGAAAGGAGAGAGGGAACAGAAATAAGAGGGTGAGTGTTCAAAGCAGGAGGCAGGACTAACTCCTGTGAAAGGAGAGCAGGGAGGAAGGAGGACTGGGTGGTGGGGCGGGGGAGGGTCTCAGGCTGCAGTACATCTCTGTCAGGTGGATGGGTCTCCTGGAGCAAGGACTGCTCACCAGAGGAACCATATCTGGAGCAGGAAAGGACCAGCTCCAGTGTCTCCACCATAGTATTCACTGGCTGAGACCTTGGCAGGTACATTGCAGGGGTGCTGAACGTGCTGCAGCTGGAGGCTGTCTACTGACCACACTCTCCAGGCAGGTTTCTCTCAGAGATTTCAGTGGCACACCTCCCTGGCTGCAACAGATAGCACCTCTTGCTAATCCTTCTCCAGATGCCAAAATAAAACCTCCAGTCCCAGTTCCTTGGCACTCTTAAAATTCCTTACAGATTGGCACCATTTAAATAACAATAAATTTGAGTCCAAGATATGTAAGTAAAGACTTGCTGGATCGTTCCCCCTATTGAGTGATGAGTGAATTTTTTGCTAAGGATAGAGCAGTAAGTAAAATCAAAGTCTCTGCTCTCATGGTTTACATTCTAAAGGGGGGATTTTGACAAAGGACAAAAACAAGTAATACATCAGGAACTGATAACTGTAATGATAAAAATCTTAGAGGGCCAGGGGAATGTATGTGTGGATATGTGCACACACGATTTTTTGAAGTAAGATGATCACAAAGGTCTCCTGGATGAAGTGACTTTGAGCAGAGTCAGAATGAAGTGAGGAAGTGAACCATGACAATTGGGTGTATACAGGAAAAACCAGCCCAGAGAGGGAGCTGAGGCAGAGTGTGCCTGGTATTTTCGGGAACATCGATGGGAAAGTGAACTGAAAGCTCATGCAGGGGACTTGCAAGGGGGACAGAATAGCCTTGGAAATAATTGGAAAGACACAGGAAGCCACTGAAGGTTTACACTAGAAGAGGGACATACTCAGGCTTACATTCTAAAAACATCCACTTTCCTTATCCCTCACAATGGCCCTGTGGGGTAAGTCTTATCACCCCTGTTTTTCAGACAAGGAAGCTGTGGCTTAGTGCTTAGTGAGTTTAAGATTGGTTCATGATCCTATCTCTTGAGTAATAAAGCCAAAATAAACCTATTTTGGCTTAACCCTGAATCCATGCCCTTAACGAATGATGTGCATTTCAAACTCTTCCAGAAGGTGCTCTCTGGAAAAGATTTTACTCTAGTACCACCGAGCACAAAAATCCTTTTTTTAATTTGCAAACAATATCCTGGCAACTTGGCTACAGTGAGCCAAAACTGGGCAACTTCTGCATCTTCCAAAGTTAAATGGGTCACCTGACCTTTTAGGAGCTCTAGAGAAGGAAAGCCACACCAGAAGAACAGTGGAGGTGCCAGCGAAACTGTCCCCAGGGCAACTCTTTAGTGGGGAGAGTATGCCGACCTTGAGAAGCTGTACTGGCTCAGCCCACACACTTCATTCCATGTTTTGGACAAGGCACCATTTCAGAGCAATTTCTGACTATTTATGTCTTTAAGGCAAGTAGTTTAAAAACCACATGTTTCTTATTAATTTATAAGAATCAGTATTAAGTATAAAAAAGGGTTCCTTACTGAGAATATTTTATGTCTATTTCCAATGATTGAAAGAAAATATTAGGTTCCTTTTATATTGTACATTGTACCTAGTTTAAAAAATTTTTTGTTTGTTTTTAATAGTGACTGAAAAAGTCCTGCTTAGTATTTTACTATCCATAAAGGCTAATTTTTATTGATCATAAAGTAGAGGTATTAGTGTTCTTAGGGATACTTATTTGCTCTTAGGGAAAAATAGATGAAATATAAATTCTTTCTATCTCACTTCCCTAAGAGAATCAAATTAAGAACTCCTGGATGTAATAGTATAATAACCATGGTCTAAAATAGATAAAGCAAATTGGTGATCAAAAGAGCTGATCAGATTTTTATTTATTTTATTTTATTTTTTAAATAACATTTTTTAAAAAGATTTTATTTATTTATCTTTAGAGGGGAAGGGAAGGAGAGAGGGAGAGAAATATCAATGTGTAGTTGTCTCTTGTGCATCCCCTGCCGGGAACTGGCCTGCAACCCAGCCATGTGCCCTGACTGGGAATCGAACCGCAATCCTTTGGTTCGCAGGCCCACACTCAATCCACTGAGCTACACGAGCCAAGGCTGATCAGATTTTTAAACAGTTCTAGCTTCCATTACTAAACTTTAGAAAGTATTAAAATTATATATATTTTTTACAGCATACATATTTTCCAAAAAAATGTTTCTTGGTGTAGGAGAGAAAAAAAATTTTCTGGACCCTAAGAGGGTCCTTGGCTGGGTCTAAAAATTAAACAGAGAAACAGAGATTAGCCAAGAAAAGCTAACAAATTTATTTAAAGTAAGTTTCACTTGACACAGGAGCCTTCATAAGGAAATGAAGACCCAAAGAAACACTTAGACCTGAGCATTTTTATGCCAGTTTGATGATGATGGCCAGTCGTGGAGGAACACGACAGGTCAAGGAGTATGAGGTACGTGCAGTAAGTAACTGAGGGAGGCGTAGTAAGACCTGTGTGTTCAGAGTGTTCAGATTCTTCTCAGGGTCCCTTTGTCTTCAGAGAGAAGGATGCTCCTTTCCTCTAAGTGTAGGGAGGGCACCCTTCACATGAGAGTTTTATGACCTGTTTCAGGGAGGAAGGCCAGGGGGGAGGTCAGAGTGACCTTCCTGTTTCTGCTGTTTTGTCAGTCTCCTTTAGCTTGTAATATTGAATATGCCAAGGTGCCATTTTCAGAGGCAGTGTGACATGAGGGCCACTATTCATACCTGGCAGCCATTCTGAGTCATTATACACATGGCTGTGATTAGTGTATGTTCCCTTTATCAATACATCTGTTCTCAAGACTGGCTCCCTCAACTACTATATGTTGGGTAGTTGGCAATTCCTCAATAATGTGGAAAATGGCCTCATTTAATCTTCCCAACCACCTGAGGGTTTAAAGCAATGATTGATGGCAAGTGCTTAGCACTGTGCCTGGCACATTAAGTAGTTTAGAGAGCTCAATAAAATCTAGTTCAACTCTTCTGGAAAAAGAGAAGTCTCCTTAATTGATCAGTTCTTTCTGCATTGCCTGCATTGCCCATTATCTGCATTGCCTGTTTGAGGGAGATTAGCTAAAAAACACTAAATGGATTTAATTATTTTTCCTTCTCAGGAAGGCTAAAACTCCTTACCTAGCTCTCTGCCTAATGGTTCTCAAACCTGAGCTGTGTCATCCAAATCTCACGGAGGGCTGTTAACACAAGGATTGCTGGAGCCCAGCGCCACAAGTTTTACTTTTGTAGGTCTGGGGTGAACCTGATAACTGCCTTTCTAACAAGTTCGCAAGTGCTGCTACTGCTGCTGCTGTTCAGGGACCGCACCTGAAGAACCACTGCAGGCTAGGCAGTGTGGAATCCTCCTGCTCAGCCTGTGACCCGCTAGGTACTCAACCATTTTGTGCCGTGGTTTTGCGATTTGTAAAATAAGGCTATAAAGACCTCCTTCACATAGAGTTTTTATGGGGTTTTAAAGAAACAATATTTTTATAGCATTTACACAGTGACACCATTTGTACAGTACCTTGTAGAGCTCATGTGACAGATATTTCTATTGTAAGCACTAAAAAGCACCCTCTCGAAAAACAACCCAAACCAGTAACAACAAAAATATTTCCTCATAATTTTTAGGAATGGGGAATTTACTCATATAAAGTTGAGTTTAAAGAAATGCAATTTTATTACTCAAGAAGGGCCTGCAAAATGATTCACTTTAAAATATACTGCATGTTGCATTTGACTATTTATTTGTTCACACTTGAATGAACTTTATTAATTCAGTGGCTACACCACAGGCATTAGCACAGCACATTCACCCCCAAAAATGTGCGAACAGCCAGGATGCCCTTTGGGCCCCTTCATCATCAGCCTAAGATTTGCCAGGCTGTGTCCAGCAACCCTAGTTAAAAGGATGCCCTGGACACCATGCTCCTGTGCACCTGCGACCATAGACATGGCTTGAAGGAGCTGATTTGACCATTTTCCTACTCACACTTCAGGCTGAAGACAAGCAATAAAGAACCAACACTATTATTTCAGCCATTGAATTTTAACTAAATTCTTTAGCATACACAGTAATATTTCAGGGACATATGTTGCTCCTTAGCTAGTTTCTTATGTTTTAATTTGATTGACTCATTATTTACACATTTTCTTCTATTTGCATTAGATTGTTTAGGCCCTTCTAGCTCCTTTGGAATCGAAAGTCACCCCCAGATTCCTTCTCTGGTTGTCTAATGGATGCATCTCACGTCTTGCCATGAATAAACAGTCCTTCCTGTACCCTTGAATAGCATCAGTCTCAGTATGAGAGTTTTCCATGAGACTGACTCAGACACTATTTCATGGCTGAGATGCTTCTATTCCTCTAAGGAATAGAGTTATTGACTACCCTTGTGAAAATATGAAGAAAAGCAAACTCAAAGAAGCTTCACAGAGAGGGAAAAATATAAAAATGAGAAGATAAGCAAAAACAAACAAAAATTTAGCATCTTAGAAAAGAAAGACAAGAGTGATTACTTATGCAACAAAATCTGATACAATCATAAAGGGAAAAAAGGAGGATGACTAAATTAAAAATACAGTAATACATTTGTAAGAGAAAATAGTGAACGAAAACTAATTACCTGAAACAAAGTATCATCATCCCCATCAAAACAAATTTGTTACTTAGTTTTGTGTAACATTATTTATCTTCTAAGCTTGGTGTGTTCAAACTACAGCCTGTCAGTCAGATCCAATTGGTCCCAGTTTTTGAAAATAATTTATTGGAACACCATTCACTTATTCATCAATTTTCTATGTTCTGTGGCTGTTTTTGTGCTACAAAGATAGAGTAATTGAGAAAGAAACTGGGGGGCTCACAAAGCCTAAAGTATTTAATATCTGGTCATTTACAAAGTACATTGACCCCTGTTCTGAGCCTTTTGAACATGAGACGATCAATGACAGAAAAAGTACCTAAGACAACTGTGGCTGACAGCAAAGAGGGCCACAATCCTCCCTCCCTTCCTGTGCACATGTTCTAGCAATGAGACTTTGCAGCTCCTCCCATTAAGAATTGTAGTAGCCCGGGCCGGGTGGCTCACTTAGTTGGAGTGTCATCCTGTGCACCCAGATAGGATGCATATGAGAGGCAACCAATCAATGTTTTCCTCTCACCTCTTACCCTGCCTCTCACTCCCTTCCTCTATCTCTAAAAACATCAATAAACATATCCTCAGGTGAGAATTTTTTAAAAAAAGAGTGGAGTATATGTCCCTACTTGTTGAGTCTGGGCTGGCCTTGTGACTTGCTTTGGCCTCAAGAATACATCAGTAACTTGGCTGTGCCCAAAAGAGAATAAGCCCTGCATGCTTGCAGAATGACAGACCTGCTGGGGTGAAGATGAGACCATCCTGATAAGACCATCCCAAATCAACCTCCAGTCGGCCCAGCAAACACAGGAGTGTGCCCTGCGAAGCCCAGCCCAGAGAGCTGACCCACAGAATCATGGACTGCATAAATGGTTTCTGTCTTAAAGCACTAAAGGGCATTAGACTATGTCACCCAGAACACGCCACTTTGGCATATGGATTATTTGAAGCTGAAGGCAATTGACAATCAACAGATGCAGACAAAAGCCTTTCTAGAGTCTCCTGTATCTGATTAAAAGCAGAAATTTCTGAGAAATGAGGACTTTCATAAATCCCCTCTCCGGGGAATTTTACAGCCACAAAGAAAACAGAAAGTTAGCAACGAGATGATTCTATGCAACCCTTACTAAAATAACCCTTGTCTTCTATTAGTTTCCCAATATATTGGCCAGAATTTCACATTTTACGGCCCCTAGAAGCCCAAATCCTCTTTCCCTTATCTTGTCACTTCTCCACAATCTATCACCCATTGGTAAAATGGTGTATGAGGTTGTGAGTCTAACTACTTTGGGTTTTCACTCTTTTCTTTGAAGCTCCTGTGCATGCAAAAATGTTAGAATCAAGAAAATTTGTGTAGAGAGAAGATGGCGGCATGGTAAGAGGACGTACATCTCTGCCTCCCACACATAGGTCTTAAACCGGGACATTTTTCAAAGCAGCACAGCAAACAGACACCAGAAACACAGCATATTTGAAAACAGATTATCGAAAATTGCAGTGGACGTTGAAAAACCGGACGGTAAGGAGAGTACTCCGGCGGTGCGGAGACCAGG
>PVKU01016300.1:0-15123 GCA_004027475.1 Anoura caudifer | reverse complement strand
AAGTCTAGGAAGCTGAGAGAGTCCCAAAGAAGTTGGACCCAAGGAGGAACACATCAAGGCCATCATAATTACATTAGCCAAGATTAAAATGAAGGAGAGAATTCTAGAAGCAGCAAGAGATAAGGGGACAGTCACCTGCAAAGGAGTTCCCATTAGACTGTCAGTGGATTTCTTAAAAGAGACCTTACAGGCAAGAAGGGGCTGGAAAGAGGTATTCCAAGTCATGAAAGTCAAGGACCTACATCCAAGATTGCTCTATCCAGCAAAGCTGTCATTTAGAATGGAAGGAAAGATAAAGACCTTCTCAGATAAGGTCAAGTTAAAGAAGTTCACCATCACCAAGCCCTTATTATATGAAATGTTAAAAGGACTTATCTAAGAAAAAGAAGATAAAAAATATGAACAGTAAAAAGACAGCAAACTCACAGGTATTAACAACCACACCTAAAACAAAAGCCAACTAAGCAAACCACTACAACAGGAGCAGAAACACAGAAATGGAGATCACATGGAGGGTTAGCAACAGGGAAGTGGGAGGAGGAGCAAGGGGGACAAGGTACAGAGAACAAGCAGCATAGATGGTGGGTAGAAAATAGACAGGGGAGGGCAAGAATAGTGTGGGAAAAGTAGAAGCTAAAGAACTTATGACACATGGATATGAACTAAAGGGGGGAACGTGGGTGGGAGGGGGTGTGCAGGGTGGAGGGAAATGAAGGGGGGAAAATGGGACAACTGTAATAGCATAATCAATAAAATATATTTTTTAAAAAAGAACATGCTGAGAAATGCCTGGAATTTTATTGAAATGTGCTAGATTTCTTTCGGTGTGCTGTACCTGATAACCAGAGAATCCCATCTACTTCACGGAGAAGCAGCAGATGGGTTGGAAGGAAATTAGAAAGTCCTGGAGAGACAGCACACATGCTCACAGTATTGAAAGTGAATCGAGTCATGTTCTCTCTCTGTGTAGTGGCTTTGGTGTTGCACACTTCCCACCCCCAGTCTAGTCATAGGTGAACCTGCCTGTCTGTGGATAAACCGGGGAAGAATATACAGTTCATTAATTAATAGGCTACAGCTTCAGCATTTATTTTGAGATGTTCCCCTCCAGATCAGAGGGACATCATATCCTCATATCCTTGTGCTGACAGATGCAGAAGAAAGCTGCTCCCTCTCTCACCTGCATGCCCAATTCCTTTATGTAACAAGCAAGTCAGTTTACCACGCATAAAATGGAGGAAGGAAGAGAGAACATTTTAGTCTTTTCTTAGATTTTATTTTTTATTTAATAATTTTAATGGAGAATATTTTATTCTTCATACATGAATAGTGGAACCTCATTTTATATTCCCCCAAAGTCTGATTATAGGATTCATGTTGGAGACAAATGGTTTCCAAATTAAGGACTATGCAATAATTACCCTCAGAAAGGGAAATTGGTTTGGGCTCCAGAAGATGAAGAAGAAGGAGAAGGAGGTGGAGGAGCAGGAGAAGGAGAAAGAGAGAGAAAAAGCAAGTGGCAGGAGAGCATTTTGTACTAGGACATCCAGGTCTCTAGCAGTATTCACTGGAAGGAGCCAGAGACTTCTGGAAGGCACCTGGGAGTAGTCAAGGGCCCTAGAGTGATGGGCACCTGAAGGATGTCTCAGGTGTTGGAGGAGTTAGAGATGTTCTGCACACTCAGAGAACACAGTGCACATTCCATGTGATGACCAGGTGAAGAGGTTGGGTTGCTGAGGCTACCTGTGCTCAGGGCCTAGAACTCGCACACCCCACTCCCATTGCCTGTTCATCCTGCTGTATGTAGTTTGCAGTGACGGAGGAGAGCATTTGGCTCTCAGCTCAATGAAGATGGAGATGACCTAGTTTTTGATACAAAGAAGCACCTGCTTGTGGGTCCCAGGGATATGCTGAGAAGCCTATTTGAAAAGGCTGGGGTTTAAGAAGAAAAAGCACCAAGGAAGGAAAGAATTCCTATTTCTCTCCAAAAATCACTTCCCTAGAACATCTGTGCACTTGTCACGGAGATGTTCCCTGACTGATTTTGAGGGCAAAGGGAACAGAAGTGGAGGAACTCCTACCTGCATTGCAGCTCTGAGAACAAACAAGTCTCCCTCATCCCCACACTTCCCCATTAATCCCTCTCCATTTTTGCATTAAGCCTATCTGCCCCACCCTGTATCTCTGTCCCTGCTTCCTCTCTCACTGCCTCCAACTCTCTCCATCTCATACAAGAGATGTCCCAGTACAATTCAGAAGGCAGCTGACTCTCAGACCGCTGACCTACAGGTGGCTGTTCAGACAGTTGGTCTCCCTCTATCCTCAGCATGGTGCCTATGCTAAAGCCACTGAATAGCTGAGTCATCTTTATAAAGCAAAGTCTGTCTGGGAAGATGCATCATCATTTAGCTTATCAAATAGGTTAATCCATGCTGACCAGTGAAAATGATCAGCTCCTGCTGATCACAAAAATCGCTCCTGCACTTGTACATAAGAGTGTGGCTATTTTCTACCAGCAGTTGCCCCACTGGCTGCTTGGACTTGATTGTGACTCAAGGATTCATAGGAGTCACAGGAGCTACAGTTCTCAGAGCTGTCACAGCCACAGCCACACTCTGCTTTCCAGGCTCAGGTGCTCTGATCCTTGGACCACAGGAACTCAAGACAAGATGGTCCCAGAGGATCCTGGAGACAGAGGCAGAGGGATTCAAAAGGTTGTCACCTGACTCTCTCCCAGGGATGTCACAATGAGGGTTCTGATGGGACAATATAGCCTGGAGAAATGACAGAACTCTACCAACCTTCAGGAGTCAAATTGGGTACTGCAGGCTGGGCAGTCCATTTCTCAACAGGGAGAAAGATCTTCTGGGTGAGAGAGTATGGCCCAGCTCCAGGCCCTTCTCCTAGATATAATCTACTGTGTTTCATCATTTAGGATACATGTTTCCTAAAAAGAACAAATAGCAGAATTTCTACCATTTCAGATTGGCACCATTCTTGCTGTCACCAAGACCCAATGAGTGATGGTCATTACACAGTGAGATCAACCAGTCCTGATGGACCATGGGGACAGGATCCCTGCTGTTGTGGGAACAGCTTCTCTAGGTTATAGGATGCTCCTCCTGGTCTCAATATCCTTCCTAATGAACTGAGCCCTTTCTGGATACAATTCACTGAGCCCGCCGTGAGTACACACTAGAAACCACCCTGTTCTCAGTCTAGAGACCTGACATCACAGTTTCCATCACTGTCTGGACCAACCGCACTCTCCTGTTGTCACCCAGTAAGTCAAGGGGAGACCACAGAGCGGGGTGACTGCATGGGGCTGCCCCTACACACAACTAGCATGCTTTCATGCCTGTTCATCTCTGCTGGATACTGGAAAATAAAGGAAGCCAGGACACCAAAACATGCTCACAAAATGCCCTTCACATAAAGCCAATAATCAGAGACCCCTTTCACCTACAAGCTCGTCGCTGGAACAAATGCTAAGGCTGCAAAGTGCTCATACCTGTGTGTCCTTGGCTTTGATCAGAATCTACCGAATGAAAACACCTTTAATGAAGGGAAGGGGGGAGAAAGAAGGTGTTCTGGGGGAAGTTCATGCTAGAGGAAAGAGCAGGATACTGATTTTCCAAAAGTCTAGACCCCCTGGGACCCAGGACAAGAAGAGGAAGATGGGAGGGTTGGTACTGCTTAGGGCTCTGGTGCCAGCTAGGATGTTATCTCAAGTTTTAGAGTCTTAATCATGAATCTGGTAATGCCAGAGCCCGTTTGGGGTGGTACCACTGAACCTTCCTTCATTTAGACAAGGTCTCCTGAATTAGGACTTGTACCGCATGCTTCACACCAGACCAACAGTGAGCGAGTGAAGAGATCTGAGCCAACTTTCAGAGAGATGGGCAGAAGTAGACAGACTTCTACAATCAGAATTTTCACACTGAAAGAGAACCAATAGGATGTGTGTGTTTGTGTGTGTTTGTGTGTGTGCGTGTGTGTTGTACAGGGTGGGGAAAAAGTAAGTTTATGGTAATTTATATGGAAAATAATATAATAAATAAATTATTTACTTATTTATTATATCATTTTGTTTCACATACTCACAACTGTAAAGAGTTGTATGTTTCACATACTCACAACTGTAAAGAGTTGCCCCACCATATACATACATACATGTTATGTGTGTGTGTGTATACAGAGAGAGAGAGATTTTTTTAATTGGCTCACATAATTATGGAGGCTGGAAATTTCAAAATATGCAGAGCAGGCTGGCAAAGTGGCAAACAGGGCAAAAGGTAATACTGCAGTCTTCGGTCCAAGGGCAGCCTGGAGGCAGAATTCCTTTTTTCTTGGCAGACCTGTCTTTTCTCTTACGGCCTTCAACTGATTGCATGATGCCTGCCTACATTGTGGGGAGTAATCTATTTTCCTCAAAGTCTACTAATTTAATTACATTTAATAAATACCTTCAGAGCAACATCTAGACTGGTGTTTGACCAAATATCTGGGAACTGTAGTCTAGTCAAGTTGACAAATAAAGTTAATCATCACACATGTCTTAATTAACTAACTGCTCATACATTTCAATAGTATTATTGATCCTAGGAACTCCTCTGGACTTCTGACCTTTGGGGGTGGGAGGGGTGGAATAAAGTATTCAAAATAACAACAGAATGGAAGTCACAAGTTAAACTTGATGAATAGACCAGTGATAGTTTAAGTAACAGACACTATGGGCAAAGTCACACAGAACCCTGCAGGACAGGAGACACACATACTCACACATACACAGAAAAACTGAAGAGGTCTTATTCCATCCTGTCCTCTTTAATATCACCAGGCACAAGAGAGGGTTGCCCTCACCCACCTGAGATAACATCTGCCCATTCTTCTTCTCTTTTGTGAAATTTGGACAAGTAAAAAACCAGAAATGCCCTAGTCATCAACATAACTTTACATTTAATTTCATCAAGTATGTCAATGGTTCTAATAGACCAGCTAAACAGTCTGATAATGTTTGGAACTTAAATTCTTTAGAATGTTAAAAAAAAGTCTCACAGCAATAATGATGGTTTACACATTCAATTTAATCCAACAAACATTTACTGAGCAGCTAATATGTTGGACATCATACTAAGTAGTGTGAGGGATACAGAAGTGAATCAAAATCCCTGCCACCTTCTCCTAAACAACTCACAAATGAGGACTGAGAGTGCAGATAGTTTCAGAATGTGTCAGGTCATATCATTCCCCCACCCCTCCTCAAACCCTTGAGCAGCTCCCCATGCCACTCCATAAAAGCCAAATTCCTTGGTGACTTCGCAGGTCTGTCTGACTTCCTTAGGTGCTCCCTGTCATATCACCAACCCCCTGGCCAGCTCCAATCCTGCCTCAGTCACCTCATGTGCAACAGATGGGCCAGCACACTCCCCACATGACCATGGCACTTACCACACCATTTGTTGGGGCTGCCCTTCTAGGAAGTGACAGAGCCAGTGCTTTACTCAGGAAGGCTAGGAAGTCCAAGTAGTTGCCTCTTCTTTAAGTGCAAGTGGTGCTTCCAAAAGGGCTTAAGTAGCTTCTCTTATATACCACCCCTGTGACATTGCTTTCTTTTTTTTATTCATTCCACAAATCCATTGTACGAGTTATCTATTGCTACATAACAAATTATCACCAAGTTAACAGTTATGAACAACTCATTTGTTATCTCCTAGTGTCTGGGCATTAGGGGTCTGGGCATGATATAACTGGGTGACCTACTTAGATTCTCACATGCTGCAATCAAGGTGAAGTTCAGGCTATGTTCTTATCTGGAAGCCTGACAGGGGAAGAATCTGCTTCCAAGATTACTCAGGTTGTTGGAGACATGTATTAACTTGTAGTTGTAGGACTAAGAGCTTTAGATTTCTTACTGGCTACCAGCTGGAGGCTGCCCTTTGTTCCTGAGGCCACCACAGTTCTTTGTCCCCTGGCCTCCTGCATAGGCAGTTACAACATCATAGCTGGCTTCTTATAAGCCAGCAGGAGAGGGAGAGTCTGCTAGGACGTCAGAGTCTACTTCATGGAATATAGTCATGCGATCACCACCTTTGCCATGGTCTATCAGTTAAGTCACAGGACACTCAGGGGATGGGATGACTCAGAGGCATAAACACCAAGGGCAGAACTATGGGGACCACCTGTTCTGTTTGCCATACCCTTATTGCATCTAACTCCACAGTCTAAATGACCACAAATTCCAAATTTAAGGAGAGAGAGGACTCCAAGCACTGAGAATTTGCCCTATTTGATATTTTGGGCTAGAGCCTGAGCCTTCCCAGATTTTCCACAAATATTGAAAGGTCCCAATTTGCAAAGACACTGTGGGCAGAGGGGAGAACATGGCCATGGGGTTTCCTGTATGTCCCCGAAGGAAAAATAGCCTGGAAGAATTGGAACTAGCATTTAACCGAGAAGTAACTTTAGCAACCAAATAATACATAACTGTTGTTCCCAGAAGCAGCTTCCAAACCCCAGCCCAGCTATTTTCACTGCCATAACTGAAGAGCAAAAAGCCCAGAGCAACAAGAAGCACAGACAATGACTGACAGCCTTCCCTACTAATAACTATTAAGTGTTGAAAACAAGTTCACTGCAATGGCAGGTCGTTGCTCACCAGTTTATTGCACTTGACCTGAGAGCTATTAAATGCCCTTCTCATGACAAATGCCTTAGCATTGTACAAATAAAATAAAGGGCTTGGAAACAAGAATTCCAGTTCACATTCTTTAAATACCCCTGTCTTCCAGCAGCAACATTGTATAGCCCTGCTTAAAAATGATCCTTCTGAAAACTTCATGGCTAAGGAAAATGCCTTTCTTCTTACTTTACAATACATTGTGAATTAAAAAAGAAGCAACATGCTGAGCTTTAATTTTAAAAGGAGCCACCCTGAGGGTGGTGGAAACAGCCAGCTTTGACTTTCTGTTTGGCTTCTGGCTGGGAAGCCTTGAGGGCTGTCGAAGTGGGTGTTACGGATGTCAACCTGCCAAAACCACAGGGTCCTCTTCTGTGGAGAAGAGTGGAAAGTGAAAGAACTCAGGGGACAGTGGGTGGGCTTCCAGTGGCAGGCACAAATGTCGGCCCTCACATCACCTCCCAGGTGCAGAATCTGTGTCTGTCCCCACATGTTACTCTTTGAATACCTTTGGGCAAGATGCTCACCTTCACTTGCCTCATCTGTAGAATGGGAAGAAGAGTAGTAGTACCTGTGCTGTCCACCACATGGGGTTGATAATTTCCATCAGTGCTAAGTGTTTGGTAATCTAGAATGTATTTTGCAAATAAAATGTGATATTACTACCATTAAACTGGAGTTTTTCCCTCTTTCTCTTCTTTTACCTTGCTATCACTATTCTCATTATGGATTTTTTAAGTCATAAGCATAGCCTTTATAAAATTAGGAAGCAAGACCCCACATCACTGGCATGCTGCTCAGAGAACATCTCTTAGGTGTCTTCTTGATCCCCCATCACTTCCTTCCTACCAGTTCTTTCCATGATTAAGACTTGGCAGCAACCATGGGGACAAGGGGTGTTGAAGAGAGGGCAACGGGTCCAGAGAAGGCAGAAAGTAGCCCCACCTGGGATGCTGCCTGGGATATCCCTGGCCCCTGTGCATTTTCGCTCATAGCCTACCACCTGGAGCATCATACCAGCCCATAGAAATGGCAATCCTGATATGTGATGAAAGGCTATGTCAATCTGCTAGGGCTGCCTAAACAGAATTCTCCAGACTGTGGGATACTGTGGGGTACTTTGTTCGACTTAACCAACAAAATTTACTCCTTGACATTTCTGAAGGTTGGAAGTCTGAGATGAAGGTGTCGGCAGGGTTGATTTTTTCTGAGTCCTCTATCCTTGGACTATAGCTGACTATCTTCTCCCTATGTCCTCACATGGTCTCCCTCCATATGTGTCTGTGTCCTAATCTCCTCTTCTTATGAGGACACTAGTACTATAGAATTAGGGCCCATCTTCTTCACCTTACTTTAACTTAACCTCCTCTTTAAAGACCCTGTCACCAAATACAGTCACATTCCTAGGTGCAGAGCATTAGGGTTTCAACATATGAATTTTGGGATGGAAGCACAATTCAGCCCATCAAAAACACACCCATAAGGGTGATAGCCCCATAATGGAAACAGTGTTTGGTTGGAGGTAAGGGACACATAAATGTTTCACTTTCCTCATCTTTAAAAAAAGCTGTTAGGAAGAAATAAATTAGGTCACATATGTAAAAAAAAAAAAAAAAAAACACCATACTTGATATATGGATGTTGGATGGGAATTAGAACTCTAGAGAATTTTCCAAGTTCTGTTGTTGAGAAACTGGTTTTTCTTGCTGCCCTCTTCCTACCATTATGACCCCAGGGAAGGGAGCCAGGATCTTTAGTAACCAAATAATATAATACTTCACCCCTGCTCTTTGAAGATTATGACATCTGTAACTGAGATCTTTATCTTTGCAGCAAATGAACTGAGGGTCCAAGACTTCTCACCAACCCAAAGCGGGAACCTACTGGGTGGGTCAGAGGAGAGTGGGGCCAAGGAGACACACAGGAAGAGAGAAGTCTGTTTCTGGCCACCACAGGAAGCTGGTGACATGCAGGTGTGTCACAGGGAAAGACGGAGGCTGCCTGCAGGGAGGCACAACCCCCAGGCACCCCAGTGCCTCTGGGGAGAATACAGACCTTCAATGAAGAAAGCAAGTCAGACAGAGAGAAAAGGAGATGGAGCACCTGGGACTCCTGGGGTGGGGCTGGAGGGGCTAGGAGGGCAGGATGACCAGGGAGAAGTATCTTTCCAGGACAGAGGGGGAAGTCTTTCTTCCATTCAGGGGCCAGAAGACCCCTAGGGCTGAGTTGGTAAAGTCAAAGAGCAGACACTCCCAGAAGAGCCTGGTCTGTCTGTCAGCCAATCACAGCCTAGTGTTCCCTTGGGTTGCTGAGGTAAGGGTGAGCTGTGGAGAAGCAGGAGAAAGGGAGGGAGAAAGGAGTAACACTGGAGCATGCTCAGACCAGAGGCCCAAGAGGGTTTCCAATAGCCAATGACTAGCAAGAGAAGCACTAGTTTGCTGGAAAATGGGAAAGAGCTAATGCCAAGAGGTGGAGATGGTGCAAATAAGGAAGGACAAGGGAGAAGAGGGCTCACCTTGCCCAGCAAGGGAAGGGCCTGGTGTCCAGAGAGAAATTCTACTGTTCTACATTAAATTGGGAAAATGTTCACCCAGAAAATAGTCTTTAATTAAAAATGAGCCCCAGACAAATATGATTCAGGACCCTATGAAGACCAGGATCCACACACCCCCACAAACACTTCAGAAGTCTTTTCAGTAGCCTACAGTTGGGCTGCCATATAAAACATAGAATGCCCAGGTAAATTTGGATTTCAGATATACAAGGAATAATTACTTAGTATTTGTCCCATGCATGTCTATATCCATATGAGACATGCTTATGCAGTAAAAATTACTAGTAAACCAGAAGACCATTTACTGTGCTGTGAAACAGAGACAAGCTGTTCTCCAGATGCAGTGAGATCAGTGGTGTGTGTCATCAAGGACTTTCCATCAGTCTTCTTTGTTATCCTCCGTGGTGACTCTGCCTCTGGGCTGAGCAAGATGGCAGTAGCAACACTGCATCAATCCCAGACATGGCCTGTTATTGGCATGACTTCTGAGCTGCAATGGAAAAACAGGACAAAGGAAAGAGCTATTCAGAGTCCCATCACATCCACATGTCTTTGGACATGTGGCCAGGAAAAACGGGAAAGAGGGCAGAACTGAGTCAGAGAGTAAACACATCCGTCAGTTGGAGAAGTTATCTGACATATGCATTAATATATGAAGAACAATAATGAAAGTGAGTGTAGCAACTATGTAAAAATAGTTGAAATTGTCTAATGAATATATTAAGGAGTAGGTTTTTGATGGGACTGTCTAAACTAAACCCTTACCTTGTTTTCTAAAAGGTAGTATGACTCCAGAAGAATGGACTAAAGCATTTGGTTTGCTTCATCCTACCTTTGGGAAATTATCTGTTGCTGACAAAGGCACCAAGTGCAAAACTCCAGAGCAGTTTCTCTGTGGCTTATAAAGGAAAACACTATGGTTGATTTATGAAAATGCATCCCTGCTGAGTCATCATCTCAGCAATTGAGATACCACATGAACTTGATCATCTTCTATCTGCTTGCTTCTATGTAAGTCACTGCTAAAAGTAGAGGACTATGTTTTCTTAGGAACAAAACTACCTGAACAGTTTAGATACTTTTCAAATGTCATTTAAAACCAAGTTTTTTGAGAAATATTTTGAAAAAAGTTCATACATTTTTTTTTTATTTTTAAAGGACTTTAGTATTTTATTTTATTTTTTTATTTTAATTGTTGTTCTTGTACAGTTTTCTGTCTTTTACTCCCATCCCAGCCCACCACCCCAGCCCTCCCCACCTCCCTTCCATTTCCACCCCCCCTAGATTTTGTCCATGTGACCTTTATACTTGTTGCTCCAAACCCTTCCCCTTTCCCCCTGAAATTTCCTCCCCTCTCCCTTCTGCTGACTGTCAGCCCATTCTCAATTTCAGTGCCTTTGGTTATATTATCCTTGTTTGCTTGTTCTGTTGATTAGGTTCCTGTTAAAGGTGAGATCATATGGTATCTGTCTTCCACTGCCTGGCTTATTTCACTTAGCATAATGCTGTCCAGTTCCATTCATGCTGTTGCAAAGGGTAGGAGCTCCTTCTTTCTTTCTGCTGCATAGAATTCCATTGTGTAAATGTACCATAGTTTCTTGATCCATTCATTTACTGATGGGCACCTATGTTGCTTCCAACACTTGGCTATTGTAAATTGAGCTGCTATGAACACTGGGGTGCATAGGTTCTTTTGGATTGATGTTTCAGGGTTCTTAGGATATAATCCTAGCAGTGGAATTGCGGGGTCAAAAGGTAGATCCATTTTTAGTTTCCTGAGAAAATTCCATACTGCTTTCCATAGTGGTTGTACCAGTCTGCAATCCCACCAACAGTGCACTAGGGTCCACTTTTCTCCACAACCTCTACAACACCTGTTGTTTGTTGCTTTGTTTATGATGGCCATTCTGACTGGTGTGAAGTGCTATCTCATTGTGGTTTTAATTTGCATCTCTCTGATAGCTAGAGATATTGAGCATCTTTTCATATGTCTCTGGATCCTGTGTATGTCCTCCTTGGAGAAGTGTCTGTTCAAGTCCTTTGCCCATTTTTTAATTGGGTTGCTTGTCTTCTTAGAGTGGAATCATGTAAGTTCTTTATATATTTTGGAGATTAAACCCTTGTCTGAGGTATCATTGGCAAATATGTTTTCCCATACAGTCAGAAAACTTTTTATTTTAATACTGTTTTATTTAGCTGTGCAGAAGCTTTTTATTTTGATGAGATCCCATTTGTTTATTCTTTCCTTTATGTCCCTTGCTCTAGGGGACATATCAGTAAAAATGTTGCTGCGTGAAATATCTGAGATTTTCCTGCCTATGTTCTCCTCTAGGACTTTAATGGTGCCACAGCTTATATTTAAATCTTTTATCATCTTGAATTTATTTTTGTGTATGGTGTAAGTGGGTGCTCGAGTTTCATTTTTTTTGCTTGTAGTTGTCCAGTTCTCCCAACACCACTTGTTGAAGAGGCTATTTTTACTCCATTTTATGTTGCTGCCCCCTTTGTTGAATATTAATTGACCATAGAGAATTGGGTTTACTTCTGGGCTCTCCGTTCTATTCCATTGGTCCATGTGCCTGTTTTTATGCCAGTATCAGGCTGTTTTGATCACAGTGGCCTTGTAATACAGCTTGGTATCAGGTATTGTGATCCCTCCTACTTTGCTCTTCTTTCTCAAAATTGCTGCAGCTATTCAAGGTTGCTTATGGTTCCATATAAATTTTTGAAGTGTTTGTTCTATGTGTGTGAAATATGCCATTGGTACTTTAATAAGTATTGCATTGAATCTGTAAATTGCTTTGGGTAGTGTGGACATTTTGATGATGTTGATTCTTCCAATCCATGAACATGGTATATGTTTCCATTTGTTTGTGTCTTCCTTGATTTCTTTCTTCAGTGTTGTGTGGTTTTCTGCATACAGGTCTTTAACCTCTTTGGTTAGGTTTATTCCTAGGTATTTTATTTTTCTTTTTGCTATATTTAATGGGATTTTTTTCTTGATTTCTGCTTCTATTGTTTCATTATTGGTATACAAAAATGCCTTTGTTTTCTGGATATTGACTTTGTATCCGGCTGTTTGGCCAAATTCATTTATTAGGTCGAGCAGCTTTTTGGCTGAGTCTATAGGATTTTCTATGTACACTATCATGTCATCTGCAAACAGTGACAGTTTTGTTTCCTCCTTTCCAATTTGGATGCCTCTTATTTCCTTTTCTTGTCTAATCGCTGTGGCTAAGACTTCCAATACTATATTGAATAGAAGTGGTGAAACGGACATCCTTGTGTTGTTCCTGATCTTAGTGGAAAAGATTTTAGTTTTTGCCCATTGAGTATGATATTGGTTGTAGGTCTCTCATGTATGGCCTTTATTATGTTGAGGAATGCTCCCTCAATTCCCACTTTGCTGAGTGTTTTTATCGTAAATGGGTGCTGTACCTTATCAAATGTTTTTTCCACATCTATTGATATGATCATGTGATTTTTGTCTTTGCTTTTGTTTATGTGATGTATTACATTTACTGACTTGTGAATGTTGAATCATCCTTGCATCCCTGGGATGAATCCCACTTGATCATGGTGTATGATCTTTTTAATGCATTGTTGGATGCGGCTTGCCAATACTTTGTTGAGAATTTTAGCATCTATGTTCATCAGTGATATGGGCCTGAAGTTTTCTTTCTTTGTTGTGTCTTTATCTGGTTTTCAGATTAGGATGATGCCAGCTTCATAAAAAGAGTTTGGGAGTCTTCCATCATTTTGGATCTTTTTGATTAGTCTGTGAAGGATATGGGTTAGCTCTTCCTTAAATGCTTCGTAAAATTCTCCTGTGAAACCATCTGGTCCAGGGCTTTTGTGTGTCAGGAGTTTTTTGATTACTGCTTCAATTTCATCTGCTGTTATTGGTCTGTTTGGGCTTTCTGCTTCTTCTTCATTGAGTTTTGGGAGATTATATTTTTCTAGAAACTTGTCCATTTCACCTAGGTTTTCAAATTTCTTGATATACAGTTCTTCATAGTAATTTCTTACAATCCTTTGTATTTCTGTGGTGTCAGTTGTAATCTCTCCTCTTTCATTTCTGATTGTGTTTATTTGGGTCCTCTTTCTTTTTTTCTTGATGAGCCTGCTTAAAAGCTTGTCAATTTTGTTTATCTTTTCAAAGAACCAGTTCCTGGATTCATTGATCTTTAAAATTGTGCTTTTAGTATCTATGTCATTTAATTCTGCTCTGCTCTTGGTTAAATCCTTCCTTCTACTTGCTCTGGGCTGTCTTTGTTGTTGTTCCTCAAGTTCTTGTAGACATTGGGTTAGATTGTTTGTTTGAAATATTTCTATCTTTTTAGGTAGGCCTGTATCTATGAATTTCCCTCTGAGGACTGCCTTTGCTGTGTCCCGTAAGTTTTGGGTTGTGGGTTCATTTTCATTTGTTTTCAGAAACTTTTTGATTTTCTCCCTAATTTCATTCATGACCCATTCATTGTTTAATAGCATGCTATTCAATCTCCATGATTTTGAGTGTTTTGGGTTTCTCCCCTTAGGGTTGGTTTCTAGTTTCAGTCCCTTGTGGTCAAAGAAAATGTTTGGTATGATTTCAATTTTCTTGAATTTGTTGAAGCTTGTTTTGTGTCCTATCATGTGGCATATCTTTGAAAATGTTCCATGTGCATTTGAAAAGAATGTGTATTTAGCATCTTTGGGATGAAGGGATCTATATATATCAGTTAAGTCCATTTCATCTAGAATGTTGTTCAATTCCAGAGTATCTTTGTTGATTTTTTGTTTGGAAGACCTGTCCATTTTTGACAGTGGGGTGTTAAAATCCCCTACTATAATTTTGTTGCTGTCAATATCTTTCTTGAAGTCCTCTAAGATTTTCTTGATGTATTTAGGTGCTCCTATGTTGGGTGCATATATATTTACAATGTTTATATTTTCTTGGTGGATTCTTCCTTTGAGTGTTATGAAGTGACCTTCTGGGTCTCTCTTTATGGCTCTTCTTTTGAAGTCTATTTTAACTGATCTGAGTATTGCTACCCCGGCTTTTCTTTCCTGTCCATTTGCTTGGAAAATTTGTTTCCAGACCTTCACTTTGAGTCTGTGTAGGTCTTTTGTCCTGAGGTGGGTCTCTTGTAGGCAGCATATGTGTGGGTCATGCTTTCTTATCCATTCAGCTATTCTATGCCTTTTGATTGGAACATTTAGTCCAGTTATGTTTAAGGTTATTATTGATAGGTACTTATCCATTGTCATTTTCGTACCTGTGTTTCTCTCTCTCTCTCTCTCTCTCTCTCTCCCCCCCACCCTCCCTCTCCCTCTCTCCCTCTCTTTTTGTCTCTTTCTCTCTCCCTCTTTTCCTTTCTTTCCTTAAAGCAGTCCCTTTAGTATCTTTGCAGAACTGGTTTGGTAGAGATGTATTTTTTTAGACTTCTTTTTTCTGGGAAGCTCCTTATTTGGCATTCTATCTTGATTGAAAGCCTTGCTGGGTAAAGTAGTCTTGGTTGCAGGCCTTTGGTTCTCATTACTTGGAATATTTCTTGCCATTCTCTTCTGGCTTGTATTGTTTCCATTGAGAGGTCAGCTGCTAACCTTATTGAAGCTCCCTTGTATGTTACTTCCTGTTTCTCCCTTGCTGCCTTTAAGATTCTCTCTTTGTCTTGGAATTTTGCCATTTTAATTATGGTGTGTATTGAAGTGGGCCTCTTTGGTTTCCTCTTGATTGGGACTCTCTGTGTTTCCTGGATTTGTGTGAGTTTTTCTCTCATCAAATTAGGGAAGTTTTCCATCATTACTTTTTCAAATAGGTTTTCTATCCTTTGCTCTCTTCTTCTCCCTCTGGAATCCCTATTATATGGATATTATTACATTTCATATTGTCTTGCATTTCTCTTAA
>PVKU01016299.1:0-15121 GCA_004027475.1 Anoura caudifer | reverse complement strand
TTTTTAAAAAAAATTCATAATAAGAAAATAAATAAACAAAAAGTAAGTCATTTCTCTGAAATTCTTAGTAGCAGAGATATACATTGCAACTCAAGTGCTTTAAGAGCAGGTAGCACTATTGTGAGGTATCTCATAAGGAGACAGTCCAACCAAATCCTTGTTACCCATCTTGGAGTCTTTTCTGGGGCCAATATTTTGACTATTTTAAAAGTTATCTTTCTTAATTATAGTTTCATTTTTTTATTATTTTATTCTATTTTTCTGTAATTTAATAGTACAACTGGGAATCCCTGAGGCACTAAGAACTTTTGTCTGGCATTTTATATTAGCCAACCAATTCTGAGAGTAAATATGAATTATGCAGGGAGAATTTTATTAGAATATATTGAAACATTTACATCTGTCTACTGTATCCCTTCAGAAAATGAAAGTTTTAGAATGATAGATGAATAAGAAAAAGAAATTACTGACATATCTAGAATGTAAGAAATAATAAATGTATTTAAGTCAAAAGTAATTTTTTCAAACACTTTAAATGTCTAATTAATAAAAATGTTTCATGTTTTACTATTCCCATGTCTTACATAACTTTCTTATTTTTAGTGTTATTTGATAATAATTTGAAATTCAGCATTTGTTATAGTTATTTGTACTTGTTTTTTTACATTTTCTTTTTTATTATTTTTATTTATGGACTTAACCTAATGACTCAACTTATAAACATGCACAATAATTTCCATAAAAAGGGTTTTTAGGAAATATCACCTGAATATAAGAATGATTTCTTTAAAAAATAGTTCAAGAATAAATAACATGTAAACATTTTCTAATTAAACTTTTTATTTTAGGAGTTATGCATAAAAATATGGTCCAAAATTTATAGATTTATGTTTTAGGAGAATCTCTTCTAGTTTACTGTAGATTTTATTAGTATTACCTATAGAATCCGGGCTCATTTGCATGTTTAGCTTGTCTGAGATATTGGTGGTCAAAAAATTTCAAATAGTGAGTCTGACAGTTTTGTTAAAACATTTGCATCTATGTTTAATCAGGTGAAGTTGACAATTGGGTCCATTACATAAAACACAGTTTTTACAATGGTCGACTCTTACTGGTGTGACAACACAAAGCCAGAATTGAGAAGAAAGTTATCAGAGAAGTTCACACAGGTTTTTCTTCTGCTAGCTGACTCTTCTCAGCCTCCGTGTACCAGTGGCCTGATCAAACCCCCTTTGCTGCCTTATTATAGCCCTTGTACTTGGCCTGATAGTTATTCTTTGAAATGGTAACCACAGACTTTGCTCTCTGTCTTTTTTTTTCTTTGTTACCACTAGTCCAATCTTGGGTGGAAAAAGTAGTTAATTTTCTTCCCATCTTTTCTCTATATATTTCTCCAGAAACATACATTTTTTAATGTTGAGGATAGTCTCTTTGGGTTTTACTGATGATCACATAAGAATAATAAAAGTTAAAAATAAACTTTGCAAGGTATCAAACTCTAAGACTGTTTTATAATAGGCCTAGTGGATAGTTCTTATGTTTTCAGAGAGAACATTAAGAAGTATCAACGTATTTCCATCCTCTATAATATTTCCTATAGTGAGAAATTCTTTTTCCCTCTGTAGGTTAATTTAAAAATTGTTTGCTATTTGGTCTTTTTTCCCCTGTCCTGGTACAGGGTTCCTAAAACCCATGGAATTTACTGTCATTTCTGTCCTAATAAGGTAACTTGTGAGGGTAGAGGATGGGGGCTGGGTAACTTCAGATGGGGGTTGATCACCGGGGAAAGCAAACCTTGGTTAGAGAGCTGGGACTTTCAGCCCCACCTTCTGACCTCTGAGGAGGGAACAGGACCTGGAGATTGAGTTCAATTACCAATGGCCAATGATATAATCAATAATAACCATGTAATGAAACCTCCATAAAACCTTTGAAAATGTTGTGTTTCCGCAGTTTCCAAGTGGGGCTGGGAAGGTGGCATGCCGAGAACTGAGCATGGAAGCTCTGTGCCAACACCCCTCACAGCTTGTCCCACGCATCTTCATTTGACTGTTCTTGAGTTACACCCTTCAAAATAAACTACTAAACGTCAGTAAAATGACTTCTTGAGAAAGGTGAACTTCTTTGTGTCATTCTAGCAAATTATCGAAACTTAGGGGGAGGTGAGTTGGGGAAACCGCCAAAGTTGTAGCTGGTGAATCAAAAGTATGGAAGGCATCTGGGACTTGCAACCGGTGTCTTAAGTGGGGGCAGCCTTGTGGGATTGAGCATTTCATCTGTGGGGCCTGGGGTAATTCCAGAGAGGATCAGCATTGAATTAAATTGTTGCTGGTGTTAGAAAATTGAAGAATTGGTTGTTGGTGTGAAAAAAAATCACAAACATTCTCTGACTTCACTTTTAGAAGACGGTGTACAGAGCTTACATTTCACATGCTTTTTTTGTTGTTTTTTGGTTTTGTCATTTAAGATGCAACTGAGGGGAAAATGTATACTTAGGGAGATTTTGCCTCTTTGAGAACTTATAGAATGCTTGGAAACTAATTGGTAGACCACAGCCTTGTACACTGGGCAGTATACCAAGAATATTACAGATTAAGTAGCACTTTAACATTTAGTATCTACCAAAAGAAAAGACTGCATGCAAGCCCAAACCACATGCTTACATAACACAAACAACAACAGTTTGATGCAGTACAACTGTACCTGTACCAACCCTTTTCTTCACAGCGTTTGTAAGAGGATCATCATTGAAGATCAAGCATAAATTTATGGAGTGACAGGGTACTGTATTTAGGAGGCCATGAAGAGAAAAGGTCTATGATTATTGGATAACCGAAATATCACAGTTTATGGATAAAAATAAGGACTCGTTAATATTAGCATCATAGCCATTGAGCTGTGCTCAGAAGCTCTGACACTTGGTATCTACATTAAATCCAGGACAGCGAGCTATTTCCTACCTTAGGCCTAATCACTCATCGAAATAGGTCAGAATCCCTGCGAGGAGACACTCAATGGATCACAATAGTGAACTTTTTTCGAACACGCTAAAATGAAGATAAAAATTCCAGTATCAGACAAAACTGAAATCATGTTGCAAAATACCTTTAGTTTTAAAAAAATAGGAGTCTCCTAGATGTTATTCCATTAGTTCACCAGATAGCATCTGTCTACAAGGGATTCAACCTAGACTTAAGCTGAAACTTCCCGCCAGGCTTTTATATTCAAAGATACGGTAGGGGGCTAAAAGTATATGAAGGTCACTTTGAATGTAATAAAGTTTGTATTAAGTCCTTTATATTTATTATGTGTTCAAAAATAACAAATAAATCAACAAAAAGCCTACAAAACTTTTCTTCTGATAGTATATCTCATTTAAGAAACATTCTAAAATTATTTGCTGAAGATAAATAATGAATCACATATATTCCGGCTTTTTTCTTTCTTTCTTTCTTTTTTTTTGCTAAGGCTGCTGGTCAGATTTTCTTCCCTAAATATGTCAGTCTCGGCCAACCATTACATCAGTCCTTAGGTTCTGAGGAATGACCATCCAAGGTCAGTGTGATCATTATTCTCTCTTATGTACAACCAGTGTTTATTTTTAATTTGAGACTGGTAAATAAAGGTTTAATTGGATTTTAATGGCTTGTTGGACACACTTCAGTGTCCAGAGATGTGGCATCGTATTCAGGGATGTCATTATCTAGATTAATCATCAATAGAGGACAGATATCATTAGAGTGATGTGAAATTATGAGAAGCTACAAATGAAATTTGCTAGGCAGAGAGGCCAGAGGAAAACAATCTGATTTTCAACTATTAACTACATCTAAGGTCTGTTTTTATGAGCTGATTTACATCTTTGTTGCTGAGAATCATCATAAAATAATGCCAAATATGTATTTTACTATTTAGTTTAATTTTTAAAACCAAGTTGTTTAAAAAAAAATTCTAGATATGTGTCTCTGTTCCCTGGTCTATGAGGAGAAGAAAGAATACACTCTTTTCAGTACATAACTTTTTTCAGAATTTTATTATGCTATATTAAATAATATAATTACATGCATACTACTATGACATTTATACAATCATATATAATATCAGGTTGTTGGAAATAAATCCTAGAAACAAATATCGTTATGCTTATTTTGGGGGTTTGAATATGCATCCACCTATCTGATTTTCTTAAATCTAATGCCTTAATTATAATATGGACCGTGCTGAAAGGAAAAAATGCCTAAATCATATCAATAGTATTAGTGTGGAACTGTAGCATATTGCAGTGTCTCTGAAAATATTTTAGGTGGCAATTCACTCAACATCTGTAGTTTTCACAATGTACATGACTCCTGTTAAGGGATGACCCAGAGAATGGCTATGACCAAGATTAATCACCAGCAGGCAATGATGAGAGGTTTGTTCCCTGCTTGTCTTGAGTAAAAGTTTTCATAAAATGGATTCTGATGTCACAGATGTAAAAACGCACACAAAAAAGTGCATTTTAGAATTGGTGGAATGTGGTATTTCAAATCTTAGGTTCTTCCTTGTTAACTTTTGCTTAAGCAAGCTACTTGAATTTTTCTGAATCTCAGACTTTTGTTCTTGAAATGGACATAGGGGACCCACTACATCATATTGTGAAGATGGATTACAGTCATCTTCAGAAGACAATGGCAAATTTTTTTTGTTATTTGTTTTTAGCAAGATGATGATACCGGAAGCTTCTGAATTTCCACTTCCATGAACACAACAAACGTACAACTACACATGGAGCAATTATCTCTGAAAGAAATCCGGAAACTAAGTGACTCTTAAGTATTGGGCAATAAAGAAAATACCCACATCTAACTGTGTAGGAAAGACCCATACACACTCTCACCACAATCTTGACCCCAGCACAGGGTTATACAATCAAGAGAGAACTTCTAAGTTCCCGCTTCTCACTGAAGAGGAAAGGGTTCGTACAGTATATCCAGCACATTAACTTTTCAGGCTCCCACCCAAGGGTTGAAAACCAGTGAGACATGCATACAGGAGTTCCACAGGACTGCAGAAAACAAAGCACCAGTGCTTACCAGATGCACAAGGACTTGCTGCAGCTATCTCCCCAGGGGTCAGAACAGAGAGATCAGGCAAAAGTCTCCACCTGCCAGTCATTCCCTGGAAGGATTTGAACTCCATACATCACAAGCTGCTGCAGAGGGTCCAGTTTCTATTTATCATGCATCCTGGTGCTGACTGCTGCACTCTCTGGGGCCTGGGGAAACCGTGAGCACTTATCCCACCTTTCCTCTGATTTTCTCCAATAAGGCCAAGTCACCAGTATCTCTATGGAGGGATACCACAGTTAGACAAAGACTCTGCAAGAAAAGTAATTACAGGTCAATGTTCCTGATGAACACAGGTGCTAAAATGTTAGCAATATCAATAAACATTTTTCCAAAGAACACACGAGGGGCCAACAGGTACATGTAAATGTGCTCAGCATCACTAATCATCAGGGAAATGCAAATCAAAACCATAGTGAGATACCATCTCACACCTCTTAAAATGTCTGTTTTCTAAAAGGCAAGAGACAACAAATGCAGGCCAGGAGGTGGAGAAAGAGAACACTTGTACACTGTTGGTGGGAACATAAACAGATACAGCCATAAAGGAGAACAGTATGAGGGTTTCAAGAAATTAAACATAGAACTACCATGTGATATTGCAATCCTGCTTCTTGGTATACAGCCAAAGGAAAAAAATCGGTATCCACAAAAGATATCTGTACTCCAATGTCAGTGCAGCAGGATTTGCAATAACCAAGGTATGGAGACAATTTAAGTATCTATTGATGGATGAATGAATTAAGAAAATGTAGTACATACATCATAAATATATGTATAACATATGTAATATATTGAGGTGGCCAAAAGTTTGATTTTTCCCATAAGATGGCTCTAGTAGTGCCTAGTTGTCTTTAACTTCATTTGAAAAAAATTTGTTAGATGGTATTATGACATATGTCATGTCGGTATTTTTTAAAAAAGCATACAAATGATGAATTTTTGTGTAGCTATTTTTAATACTGAAGATGGAAGAAAATAAGTAACATTTTTGGCACATTATTATTTATTATTTCAAGAAAGGTAAAAATGCGACTGAAATGCAAAACAAAAAAACAAGAACCCAGATTTGTGCAATTTATGGGAAGTGCTGTGACCGATCAAATGTGTCAAAAGTGCTTTGTAAGATTTCATGCTGGAGATTTCTTGCTGGATGATGCTCCACCATCAGGTAGACAATTGAAGTTGATAGTGATCAAATCGAGACATTAATTGAAAACAACCAATGTTATGCCAAGCAGGAGATAGCCAACATACTCAAAATATGCAAATCAATAAAATTATTGGTGAAAATGAAAAATGCACCTTTTATTTTACTGAAAAAACTGCATAGAATTTTTGGCCAACCCAATGGTGTGTGTGTGTGTGTGTGTGTGTGTGTGTGTGTGTGTATAAATGCTAAATATTTACAAATATTATTTAGCCTTAAAAGAAGGAAACACTGTCATTTGTGACAAGAATGATCCTGGAGAGTTTTATCATAAGTGGAATAAGTCATGCAGAGAAAGATGAATACTTCATGGTGTCATTTTTGTATGGAATTAAAAGAAAAACTGGATCTCATAAACAGAGAATAGAATGTTGTTTGCCATAGGCTGGGGGCTGGGAAAGACAGGGAGAGACTGGCAAAAAGCGGTACACAATTTCATTTATAAGATATAGTAAATTAGGTCTGAGGATCTACTGTGTAACACGGTGACTCTAGTTGATAACACTCTATTTACACTTGAAATTTGATAAGAGATTAGAACTTTTGTATTCTCAAACAAAAAGTAAATATGTGAGGTGATGGATATGAATAACTTGATGGTGAGTATCCTTTCACTGTATATACATTTATCAAATCATCACATTACACACTTTAAATCTATTCCAATTTTATTCATCAATTATGTTTCAATAAAGCTGAAGAAAAAAGAACAGACAACAAAACTCCCAGTTCAATTTCTATATGTTCAGTAAATTTCACTTTGAATGGCGGGAGTGTCAACGACAAGTCCAATGCTACAGAGTTTGTCTATCTACGCTCCAATTCTGCTCTGCAGCTTTCCAGTTGGTGACCTTGGACAAATTGCTCAACCTTGATATGCTCAACAATGTTATCTCACAATAGTGTATGAGGAAGAAAGTCCTCTCATATGAGTGAACAAAACCTTGCCTGCGTGAACCGGTTGTGGTCTTTTGCTGTTTTATTGCAAAGCAGAGAAAGTCCCTCTTAAATAAGATGTCCATCTGGAATACCCGCCATCGTGCAGAATACTGCCAGACTTGACAATCCTTTTAGCCTGGATCTGGCCTTTAATTAATGACTCTGATCATCTTAAGGACAAAGACATTTTAATTTGTGCAATTTAGTGTGACATTCAAGTAGGCAACATGGGTTGCAAATAAAATGTATAATTTATGTTTTCCCTGACATCCTTCATTTTCTTTTATCCCTAATGGTAGTGATAGGATGGAAAGATGAATAAAATAATATGAATTATTTATAATTTAGAGAATGAATTACCATTACCCCTTTTTGATAAGACGAAGTGTACTTGGATAATTCATAACATGGCCATACTGGTAATGTTATGTAATTAAATCCTGAGAGCACTTTCTGAAGAGTTTCCATTTTGTAGTTTATGTTCTATTGTGTAGAGTACATGATGAAGTGCTCCGGAAAAATCCACTATTTAAGTTCAAGGCTACAGATCATTGAATACAGTACCAAGAAAATTAAATGCGTGCCCAACTCACAAAATGCTGCTAAGTGAATTTAAAGTCCTCTACAGGACCCACCAGTCAGCAATATGCCATCAACTCAGATGAAGTTTAGTGTCCCAGCACTTTATAAGAAAAAGTTATAGGGGACCTCAAGGTTAATAAATGATAGCTCTACTTTGGTAAAAGTGCAGATCTATTGGGTTTACGAGCCTACCTCATTTGGCAAAGTATCTTTTGAATATAAAGAGGTCTAAAATGTACATAAAACTGATACTAAATTTATTCTATCTTCATGGAACTTGAGCTTCATAGAGTCCGTGACCTTCTGAATTATTAAGAAAGTAATTTGTGAATATAAGATTTCTTTTTAAGGACTGTTCAGATTTCATCGGACCTTCAGAAGGGACTTTGGACACAAAAGAGAAAATAGTACTTGCTTATAATTTCAATTTCTGTGATATAATAGCCAACTTGCATACTTCATTTTGCATATCTTCATAATACTGTTTTCATCCATATTGCATTGATGAGAGACCTGAAGAACAGAAAAGACAAATAAATTATCAAAAATTCCACTGCTAGTCGGTAAATCCAATAGCTGAGAAGGCAGTTTTTCTCCAGAGGTGATGCATTGAACCTATATATCTGTCATGGCAGACAGGTCTGATACAGAGAAAAGATTTCTGGGCAGGGAATTAGAAAACTATGGGTCTAATTCCAGCTCTAGAGCTTCTATTACTGGTAAGAAGAGTTAGATTATTTTGAGTGCCTACTACATAGGGTTGCTGGATTTAGCAAGTAAAAACACAGAAAATCCAGTTAAATTTTAATTTCAAATAAACAAGTGCCTTCTGGTACAAATATGTCAAATACTTCATGAAACGTACTAAAACTGATGTTCAGTATCTGTCTGAAATTTAAATTTACCTGGGAGTCCTTTATTTTATATGACAACCTTACTACTATGTAGAATAAGGAGACACCAACCATCAGAAGACAGATTTTCTGTTTCTTCCAAAAATTTATAATCATAGTGTAGAAGAGATTAGAAATATCAGTACAAACACATGAAACATATTAAGGAAATATTGATCATTGAAGTGGGTTGCTGTGATTCAAAATCTTTCTCCCCAGCTTCCCATCTTCTTCACATTAAGATTCATTTTACAAATCTGGCACATACGCTTTCATAGTGAAAAGTAAGGCAATGGCGATCTTCTGCTGAATAATTTGTTGATTGAAAAAACATGAAGATCCTCAAAAGCCTGTTTAAAGTAGATCTGTTAGAATTCCCCTGTAGTTTAAAAAGATCAAACATGACTCTGGAAAAATGGTCATAAAATTCTAAAAGGGAGAGAGGGATCGTCTCCAAAGCTACATTCAGTGGTTATCAGGCTGCATGCGCTCTGCACCGAGAAATTTAAGGATATATATAATCAATTTTAAAATTTAAAGGTTGCCTGGAGGAAAAAATGTGTTAATCAAACCTCTAAACTAATTCTATAGTACCAAAAATGGTTTTGTTATCATGTCTTGAAAGAACGCTTTAGCTCATCTTCTAAAATAAGTGGCTAAGCAACTGATGTTTCTCTTTCATCGCTCTCTCTGTCTCTCAAAATCAATAAATATGTCCTCAGGTTAGGAGTAAAACTAATAAAATGAAATAAAATGAAATAAAAAGTGGCTAGTGCACTGGAGTTTCTCTGCCTGTTTGTGATGAAATTTAGACCGCCAACGCAGGTCCATACGAACATCGGCCGACGAACTTGCCCTTAGCCTGCAGAGTTTGCGCGTTGTCATCAAAGCAGAGCGCAATGTTCTCCTGCCAATGGTAGAGGCTGCCACCCACTGTGGGACGGACGTATTTCAGGGTGGAGGAAATCTGAAGCAGTTTTAAAGGAGTCTTAGTTTTAAAAATATGTATTTGTCTCCTTAAAGGTATGTAAAAATGTAACTAGCATTGGCAAAGAAAAACGTAGCATTTGGGAAAGCATTTAACGTGGCCATTACAGACACCCAAATAATAAAAACTAGTGTGTGGAAGTTTCGAACTAACTCTATTAAAAACTAGGACACCTTAGTAAATTATCTATATCAGTTCGGATACTTGGAACTATGCTGCAGTAATAATCTTTAAAACTCAGGGACTTCATCCAGTAAAGAACAACTTCCCACTCATGACTATTGAGCGTCTGTTAGGTTCTCTCCTTCTCATAGACACTCGGGGTCCCAGAGACATCAAGCAGCCACCATCATGATTTTAACCAGTGGCCAGTGTAAGGAGGACAAAGAGCAGCCTGCACGGAGAGTTATTTGCTTTGTTCTCACATTACACTCATCATTTCTTTCAAAATTCATTGCCCAGAACTAGCGTCAAGGCCTCATGGAATTACAAGGGGACAAGATAGTGGTATAATTCTACCATGATCCTAGAAGTTAGAAAGTGGAAAATATTTGGTTAACAACAAAAAGAGAACCACAGTCTGATTCTACCCACTTTTTGGATATTGCCACAGATGCTGAATGGCTCAGATGTCAAATCTACAATGGATGGGGGCAGTGCCAGAGTGGAACCAAAGTGACTAAGAGGAGTCGGCTTCTCCTTTAAGACCACAGCTGCATGTTTGGAGGGATGTGAGGGAAATAATATTACGGTGACTTAAAATTTGAAAAACTAGATCTTGTCTGTCAAAAACACATATTAAAATCACATTTTGTTTCAGGAAGTATTCTAGGCTCTAAGAACACAGCACTGAAGATCACAGACACAGACACTGTCTCACGGGATTTGGCCTCGCAGCGCTGAAATATTGCTTCTCAGTCAGGCAAGTATGTCATAAAGGCAGAATATACAATCCAAATAATAGATATGTATGAAAAAGCCCTCAAATGTGGGAAAAGGGGTAGATAGAAAATGCCAAATTTTGGCAACATCAGAGAAATGAAGACAACTGGCTCTAAAAATAAAAGAGAAAATGAACTAAAATAATCACTTGAGTATTTTTTTTCCACCCAAACATTAACACCAGGCAACGATACTCATTTAAATATGTTTAAGTGATTTATCGTATCTCAGTGAGAAGGCAGCACTGACTGAGTCAGCAAAATTCAACACATCACTCTTGAACACAAGTTTGTTTTGTAAAAATGGCATACACTCCACTTGTTCAAAACCACTTGTTCAAAAATGAAACACGACCATATGGAAGTGAATAAATATTAGATACATGTTTAAATTATATCCTGTTTCTAATACCTTGTATCTAATTACCAAAGGATGTTCTTATCTTTTTTGATAAAATCTAAATGGTTACCCCTCTTACTTCTAGAAATCAATTTTAGATGAGCAGTAAAAGTAATCCCATATGTGATCCACACTATATCCCGGCTAAAGAAATTCCCTACATGAATAACAGCAATATTTTATTCTTAATCGTTACTATGTCCTCATAGTAATTATTTTGTAAATTCTAAGAAATTATGAAAAAGTACAGAAAAGTGTAACACATTAATTATAACTCCTTTGTGTGATTTTCCCATAATTGACTTGTTTACTAAAAATACAGACCAGTGAATAGAAAATAAGACTCTTAAATATAAGCTAAAAGGAGACTTAAAAATGGGGATCTGAATGAAAAGTCTCTTTAATGTACAGTTTTCTTCATTGCCCAGGACTGATTCTAATTATAGCTAATGTATTCAAGGAACCGTATCAGAGTCAAAAAGAGTCTAGCTTGAAGTGGGAAGAATATTTTGGAGCGGGGAGTCCTTGGAGATACTCCAAGAATGACAACAATCTACTTGTCTATATTATGTAAACCACACTGCTGAGAGCAAAGATAATCACCCACTCTCATTCAGGAAGGTTAAAAGTTATCACAAAATAAAAATTTTACATTTCTCTAATTATAAAGACAAAAAGAAAATTGTGGTGCAGGCTCCTGGCCATTAAAATAATAATAATAATGATAATAATAATAATACCCTTAAAGAAGTAAGGATAGCCAAATTACCTGGGTGGGAAGGAGGTATATATTTTAGAAGCCAGCTTTGTACAAGGCAGGCAAGTGGGCAAAAATAAGCAAAAATGAGAAGAGTCCTTTGAAGGAAAGAGGTAAAACAGGAAGAAAGGTACAGAAAATTTGATGGCAGTGAAAACTCTGCTGTTAGGAGATACACTCTGATATTAGGTCACAGATACATTTCACACCCTGCTCAAGAATGTCCAGTTTTCAAAAATTTGATGTTGAGCTAGACAGGATGTTTAATAGAGTAAGATAATCCTTTCTAAGGCTGTACACTGTCATTTCACGCAATCAAGCTTAATGCTTAAAGCCAAATATAATCTGTGAGATGTCAAGATTCAGGTCCAGGTCATTAAGAATTCCAGATGTATGGCAGTGCCATTTGTTGATGCACAAATTCATGTTTTACTTTTACTGTTATAAAAGAATCAGAGACAATGACACCTTATGCTCTCCATAGGTTTGGGGCTAAAAAGTTTTCACTCTTTTTACTAAAAAAAAACACGAACCACTTTTGCCTCCTTCTCCACAATTCAATAAACATATTTAGGGCTTATGTGTCCCTTAAGCTTAGGAGAAGTTGTGAGAAGATAATTTACCCTCCATGGTTTTTTGAAAAGCAAAAGCCAATGAAGATCATCAGGTATGGAGTACCATTATCCCAGTATTGATTAAAAAAATAAAACAAAACAAAACATAACCCTTGATCCACAGAAGCCTCCATCAGATACTTTCTCACCCAGCCATAGCATCAGTATTACTCATACTAGCTTTACAGGAAGTCAGTGAGATGATTTACTTGGAGAGAGATGAAGAATTAAAAGTATCCAAGCCTGGGTGATGTTTCAAAGACTGTGGATTCCATAAATAGTCAAGTTCCACGAGAAATTCCCAATTAGAAATGCAGGTAGGTGGTAAAAACTTAAGAGCAACGTCTAAATGATACAACAGGGTCATTGGACCATAGAAAAATAGGCTCATAGCCAGAAAAACACATAATACAGAAGACATATCAGGCTGGGATAAGCTGCAGTAACAAACAATTCATCAGTCTCAATGTCCTATCACAACAAACATTTGTGATTAATTCATTGTATATACTGTGCATTCTTACTTCCCACGATTACTCAGAAACTCAAACCGCTTGAGGATCCTCTATCTCCACATGTTACTTCATGTTTACCGGGGCAAGGAGAAGGAGCACATTAAAGGCTAACCCCTCTTCTATGCTTTAGCCCAAAGTAATATATGTCCATTTTGCTTATAGCCCTTTGGCTGGATTCTGTCCCATAATCTAACTTAACTTTAAAGCAGAAGGTGAACTGAACTCATGGATATAAATGGACTGTCCCTGGGAATCACTGTATCCGTTAAGGTATCCATTACATAGTGACAGGATCAATAGATACATAAAGCCCACACAACTTTCTAGGACTCCTGCAAGATTAGACAATGGGAATCTCGATGGTTGCTACATAGCCGATGATCAGAGGATCCCTCTGAAGGTTTTCTTCTGGATCAATTACCTAGGACATTTTCAAAGTCCAAAGGATGAAGGTAAATCCAGTATTTTCTAAGATTAAAAAGAATTGACATCCTGCCAGATTAGGGAATTGAATTTAACTATAATAAAAAATATTACATTTCCCCTACTTACCTGAACTTCTGGAATTATTAATACCTACTACTGTCAAAAGATTTCACAAAAGCTTTTATTTTATTTATTTTTATTGATAAAATTAAAAAGCTACCTGTACTCACTCAGATCTGTTTCTCAGTCTGGGAGAAGAAAGATCCTTTTGTTGATCTCCTGGGAAGAGAAATATTTAACTTTGATAAGAATTCTGAGTTTTAGTGATTATATTCAACTGGATATTTTGTGATTATTAGTTGGTAGGTGGGTACGTATTTTTGAAAAATTGAGGAACAAATTTTTATATCTAAGATTAATTTAAGACTCCCTGTAATTTACTCAGGGTCAAAAACAAAACAAAACAAAACAAAAAAACACACAAAAAACAAAAACAAAAACAAACAAACAAACAAAAAACAACACCCTGGAAGAATAGAATAAAATAGCTAAAGTAAACACAGAACTATTTTAGAAGAGATCACGATTAAAACTTTTCTAAGATTGATAAAAGACATGTATCCACAGACTCAAAATATCAAGCCAAATAAACAACAACAAAAAAATTCTGGTCTAGACCAATTCATAGTGAACCTACAAAATACCAAAGTAAAAAGGAACATGGTATTGGCACAATGTAAGCAAATTGACATAGAATAGAATTAGAATCAAGACCTCTGATACAGACCCACACATTTTCAAAATCCTAATGAGGCATTACAAATCACAGAGGGGAAATGGGATCATTAAAAAAAATAGCATAAGGACACATAGAAAAAAAGAAAATTGAATCTTTTTTTCACAATGAGGCAGGCTAGTAAAAATAGAGGAAAATTCCTGGGAAAGTGGAATGGGGAAATTAAGACAGGATAATAAAATAAAGCCAAACAGTTTGAGTAACTTATAGCCAGCTGGTGAATTGCAAGAACTTATCTCCCCTAGCCAAGGACACTTTAGAGAGAATAGTTTATATCTCCCTCCTCTACAGAGCTTAAATTTCCTTGGTCTGGAAAACAGAACAGAGACCCAATTAATGTCATTAGTGCCAGCTAAACCCAAGGACAGATAAATCGAAGTAACAAATAACAAAAACCCCATTAAAAGCCAGACAGACTCAGGATAAAAGTAAAACAGAATAGCTGACCAAACAATATCCCCCAAATCCCACATGTGCTCATTTTGACACATCAGCATATTAAAAATGAACCTGAAAAACTGATGAATATTCTGCTAAAACCTTCCCCTAAGAGTCTCACTTGCAGGGGGAAAAAAAAGAGATTAAAAAGCTCTCAGAATAAAGATGCATGTGAGCTCACCCTCTAGCATGCCCATACACCTTTTCCGGCATGAACTTTTATTTCTTCTTAATCTCTGAGGGTTTCGAGGAGACTTGAGGCCAGGGGAGCAGTGGGCAGTGGTAGCTTGATCCTGGCCTACCCCTTGATCCTGTCTCCCAGGCCCGCCTTTTTATTTGGCTTTCAGGTGACTTTCGGGCAGCCCTTCCTTGGCTTGCTCCTTTCCTATAACTTTTCTAGGGAGCCAAAGCAGCCCCACCCAGGCTCTCTCCTGCTACTTCTACCCTAAGTCCTTCCTTTGTTTCACTGTCCCCAGCTTTAATGAACATATTCTCAAAATCACCTGGACTTGTG
>PVKU01016298.1:0-15129 GCA_004027475.1 Anoura caudifer | reverse complement strand
GGACAACAGAGCACATTGGTCCATGAGATCACAGGAGCCCCAGCAATGCCTACAGAACATGGACAATGGAGCACATCAGCTCATAAGAAGATCACAAGAGCCCCAGCAATGTCTACAGAACATGAACAACAGAGTACATTGGTCCATGAGATCACAAGAACCCCAGTAATGCCTACAGAACATGAACAACAGAGCACAGTGGCCCATGAGATCACAGGAGCCCCAGCAATGCCTACAGAACATGAACAACAGAGCACATTGGTCCATGAGATCACAAGAACCCCAGTAATGCCTACAGAACATGGACAGCAGAGCACAGTGATCCATGAGATCACAGGAGCCCCAGCAATGTCTACAGAACACGAACAACAGAGCACATTGGCCCATAAGAAGATCACGAGAGGCTCAAGTAAGACTACAGAACACCAACTGAAGACTATTGTGGCCACAGAGCAAACCAGAGGAGCCTCAGAAAAGCCTATAGTATACACAAAGAAGACCACATCTACCAAAGGGAAGACCACAGCAATTCTAGCAAAGCCTACGGAAAGCCCTGCAAGAAACACAGCTGACACAGAAACTATAAGATCTCCAATCAAGGTCACAGGAGACCAGTCTATCACTATTTTTCCTCATCCAAAAAGAACTGAGGATACCCCTCAGATGCCCATTGGCTCTATTACACTTTCCACATTCAGCATGGAGTTGAGTTCTGTCATGTCAGAAGCCCCAGCCAACAAGAGCCAACCACACCAGAACAAAGATAGCTCACAAGGAGGTCTCCATGTTGGAGAGGTGGGGAAGGATGATTCATTCCCTCCATGGGCCATAGTTATTGTGGTCCTTGTGGCTGTGATTCTCCTGCTGGTGTTCCTTGGCCTGATCTTCCTGGTAAGGTACAGGGATGCTCCAGGGTAATGGACCCATGGGACAGGGGCTGAGGAGAGGTTATGGATCAAAACTAGAGGGAATAATGATTCTAGCAGAAGAGGCATGGGGGTTGGCAATAGAGGGGCAGTCGTGATGAAAACTATGCAAAAGACAATAGATGCATGGGACATGAAATGTAGAATTGAGGGAAGGCTGTGGATCAGGAAAAAAATAGTATAGAAGAGGGAAATTTTGTTAGAACAAGGAAAATAGGACAGAAGGATGAAGAGGTCTGGGACTCTGTATGGGATCAGGGGCTGGAATAAGAATCAAGTTTATATGGAATCTTGGGAAAGAAGCAAGCTGAAGGTCTGGATCAGGGAATAGAAAAGGGCCTGAGATAGGGGTGTTGAGGAAGCAAATGGCATGGCAGATGATACTCATTTCTCCTTCCTCCCAATCCCAGATCTCCCATATGATGCAAACACAGTGTGCACTGATTCACAACACTGAGAACAATGACCCAGAGGACGACGGAGGCCCTAATTCTTACCCAGTCTACCTGATGGAGCAGCAGACACTTGGTGTGGGCCAGATCCCTTCCCCATGACAATTTTTCAGAAAGAGCCTGCCCTCAGCTCTTCCATGCCCTACCCCTTTCCTGGATGAGGAATTAGACTCACAATTCCTATTTCCTGGACTACAGGAAGGGCAAAGTACTGACAGTTAATAGCATCAACCCTACGTCTGCTGTGTTCTTATTGAAACTGGTCAAGGGATGTGGTGATAGCAAGAAGGATGTGAGTTTGAGAGATAGAAAAGAAAGAACTAGTAATACAAACAAGTGTTCTCTGCAGAAGATGATGGTCGGAGAACAAAGAGATGTATGTTGGACACTGGGGATAGGGACCAATACAGGACATTGATGCTGGGAGGGCAGAACAACTAATGGAAGTTTGGAAGCCTCTGAGGGCAATGTCCAGAGCTGGCTTGTGAGGTGGGCTTATGAGAAGGGGGAGACTGAGGCCAATCTATATTATTTCCATTTACTGTTATTTAGAGAGTATGTAAACAGGCTGGTCTCTGAATTCCCAGCATGGCAATGGTAGTAGTTGTTGTTGTTCTTCTTCCTCTTCCTCCTCCTCTTCTCCTCCTCCTTTTTCTCTTTCTCCTTCTCCTCCTCTTCCTCCTTCTAATGTAAAAATTGGATTTTAGAGGGAAAACAAGATTTATTTCTTTCTCCATCCTCTCCATTCCCAGCAGAAACAAAACTTCCAGAAAAGATCATAAATATCTCTAATTGAGATGGTTCTTTCCTTCTCCTCTCAAATCCCTTAGTTTTTCTAAATGTCTATGGTGGGCATTCTGCAGGGTTGGCTTGCTGGGTGTGGGTGAGCACACAAGGAGGGATTTTGTTTGGCCTGTCTCATTCATTGATACCCATCCCAGACCTTCCCTGATGGTATTCTCCACTCAGGATTTTATTTTTCTGCCTCTTCCACCAAAGCCACTCACCAGTCTTCTTTACTGCCCCATCCTCTTTCTTCACACCTTCATCCCAGATTCCAAATCCCCCCTTAGTAAGCATTTCACCTATATGTTTTCTAGATTTTTTTCTCCAACTTATTAAAGCCCTTTTACCTACTATTGATTGAACAGAGGTGGAAAGGCAGAGTTGACAGGTGACAGATAACTTCCTTGTAGCTATCAGTCTTTTTATAATAAAGTATAAAATATTTACAAAGTAAGAACATCACAGTTATTGGATGATCAGCTGGAAGAAAGTCCTAACTGGTGTTCCTAGCCCTGACTGTAAACTTGTAGATGACCTTGAGCAGGACTGGCTAGAGGACAGGACTGAATATCTTTGGAGGGTGAAGCAAGAGGAGGCTGAATTTCTATTGCTCCTAAAATGGCTCGCTCCTGGATTTAGATGAGCTGGGCTGAGTTCATGCAGAGCTCAATTACATGGTAACAAAATGAGGGAAAAACTTGTTATTTAATAAGCAAGCATTTCTAAGCACCTATTATACATTCTGTTGAGAAAGATAAAGAACTTTAAAACACAGTTCCCACCTGAGACACAAATACAGGAAATTTTAAATTAAATAATTCAGTAAGAGCTATAACAAGGCAGTACTACACAGAATAAAACAAGACTCTAATGAATGAAACCCAATATTTATGGGTACCTGCCATGTGCCATAGTTATGTTAGCCCTGCTCCAAACCCATACCGTGCCCAAATGTCAGTCCCAGTAGAACTGCCACCCATTTTCCATGGAGCCTAAGCCTTACTCTCACCAGAGCGTCTTTCCTGATCAGAAAATCACCTGGTTTGCCATAGGCCTTCCAACTGTAACTCCACCCAGCATCAAATAGCAGGGCCATGGGTTGCTCTTTGCTAAATTTGGCATCCCACTTGTGGGCCACTGGCAGCCTATCCTAATCCGAATCCAGACACTAAAGAGACTGAATAGTCTGCCAGAGCTCAGATCTGGGCTGGAAAGCTTCAGCCTGAGGGTCTGTTTCCCACCAGACACCCATTCTGCTGGGGTCCCAGAAAGGAGGCATGCCAGGTGCCAGAAGGACCCCAGATCAGGCCCCTGGAGAGAACCTTGAGGCAAAGAGGGTCACCTGGGTCCTGGGAGAGGGTTGAAGTGCCTGAGAAAAAGGAGCAGGATGCCCCACTTTTAGTTGTCTGCACAGATGGTGATGTAGCATGTGGCAGTTGCTAGGACAGGGGTGTCACTGGCCCTAGGAGCAGAGCAGATACCCCATAATCCCAGACTCTAACCACTGAATTTCCCCACCCTGAACCTTAATTTTAAAAGCCAAAACAAAATAAAGCAAACACACCTTTGCCTCTGCCAAGGCACCAACACGGAGCACTGGGGTCAAAGGGTGTGTGATGGGGAAGTGGGGAGGTTTTGCATTTCTAGGGCAAATGGGGGCAGAAGGGCGATTCTTCTCACTTCTCTTTCCTGCTAATGATTAGTTTGCAACCTAGGGGAACCCCTTTAACAAACTCCCTGGCTGGGCTCTCCTTTGGCAAAAACATTTCATGAGTGGCTCTCTCCTCACGTTTATGGCACCCCGGCCCCCTGGGGAGAGCACCTCTTGGGAGCGGGTGCCCAAGACCCCAGGGGCTGGGTGGTCAGGAGCAAGTGCAGCAGGGCAGTGGGCACCTGAGCTCCATCCTCATCTGCTCAGCACTCCCTCCTACCTCAGGCCTCCACTGTCTGGGGCTCCGGGTTGTCGCTTGTTAACAGACTAACAGACGGAGGAGTGTTCAGGGTCTCCAGCACACACAGGAGTCGCTGGAATCAGGCTAACCGAGAGGGGCCATTCCCGTCACCACACCCTCTTCTGGCCCCACCCTCCAGACGCCTGCAGCCTGGCTTCCACCATCGCGCACCCTGGCAGAACTCTGGAGTTTTGCTGTGCTTCCCTGCACACAGCCCTAACCACCAATGACCCTGCCACTTCCTCCTGAGGAATGTTTCACACGCAGGAAAAGAGTTGACATTCTCTCGGCACCTGTGGAACAGAGTTTATTTTCTCCCAAACTCAGTTTCACCTTGCTCCTTAGTGGCTCCAGGTTCCCTGTGCCTCTGGCAGCATGACCCTGATGACTGGGATGTCACAGGACCACCTAAGAAACAAAGTGCAGTCGAGGTTTGTGCCAGAGCACATCCAGCCCCTTCCTCCAGAGTCAGCCCTTTTGGATCTGGGCCCAGAGCCTTGTTCTTCTGGCTGGATGGTCAATACCTCAGGCCAGGTCTTTCCTGTCAGCCAGCCTCTGTCACCTCTGTCACCTTCTGAGACCTTTGAACTAGCCTGGCAGGTTCTCCGTCTCCCCTCACAGGGCCCAGTCCCCTTGTAGCTAGCTGCCAGCTTTCACAGTCTCCTGCCCTGGACAACACTTGTTGGCACAAGGACAAGACCCATTTCTTTCTCCTCTGCCTCCCAGAAATGCCTCTGTCCCAGAAATGAGACATCCCTAGAGAAAAGAAATTATTTTTGCTGACCTCTGGCCCCAGGGTGGGTCTTTCCTCCTCTGACAGCTTCTCTTCCCTGGAGAGGGAGGGCCCAGAAGTCATGGCCTCCCCTTGTCCAGTGGCAACTATAAATGCCACAGCTCTGGCCACATGAGACAAGGAAGTAAGCCAGACATACTGTGGGAGCAACTCTCAGAATCCAGGAGTCCAGCTGTCCCAGTGCCCAACTCCCTACTTCCAGGAAGCTGCTCCTACTGATCTTACTCCTCCTAGAACCCTGGCCCTGGCCAGCTTTTAATTCTTCCTGAAAGTTCATGTCCTACTGAATCTCCAGGCACCAAATGCCTCTGCAGCCCATGTTCACTCTGGAACCCAGACATTTTGATGGCAACTTCCCTGTGCATTATTTAAGGGTGAGGAGAGGAAAATTACCTCCTGCCTCCAGTGACCAGGTGCTGCTTCACTTTGGATCCTGGACCTGGTAAGTGTATTGTCTATTGATCATAGAAGACATGGAGGCCATGAAAAGTCAGAGGGGAGAAGGGTCCCTGTCCCAGGTACTTGGCTTGCATAGTCCCATTCTTTTGCTGGAAGCAAAGATAATAAACTTTTTTTTTAGCATTTCTGTGAAAGTCAATACTGACTGTAGCCCTCACTGATGGTGATTCTGACACCCCACTGTGCCACAGATCCACCTTTATCCTCCCCTCAATCCCTCAGCTCTCAGCATGAGCACAAGTAGCAGCTGCTTTTATTTCCCTTAGAATCTGGGAGTGAAATGAAGTGTAACAATTGCCTGATAAATGTTTTGTGTCTAGCTTGAAAATCTTAGTGTCAATATCATCCTAAATTCCTTATTAGAGCTAGGCTCTGAGTCTAAATAAAGCCCAGTCAAATGAAAATATGACTTCTACAAATGCTGCCTCCATTTAAATCCTTGGTCAGCTCTCATAATCCCCAGAGACACAAGCAAGGGGCCACAGAGAGCCCAGAGCTATGGGGCTTGTGAGTGAAATCAGCCTGAAGAGGAGCAAAGCCTGAGCTCCTCTGTTCCAGCCATTTCACCTCACTTCTAGTCTCCTGTAGAATTTCTCTTCTTAATTATTAAAACCCAATGTCAAACAACTTATAAAGCCCCTTTACTTTCACTGTCCCATGGCATGCCTAAAGGGGGAGTGGGTAGGGTGGGTCTTGAGTCGACAGAACAGGACTCTGTGTGCTGTTTTCTGTTTCCTTTGATGCTTGCTCCTTGCATGCTCCCTTTGCTCCCTCTGGTGACCGTCCCCTGGAGACCACTGTCCTGCCCACCCTGCTCTCTCCATTCTCCTGCCTCTCTGAAAGCCCATTTATATTTTTGCTGCAGGTGACTTCCAGACTTGTCTCTAGCCTGGCTTTCTCTGAAATCTAGTCCTATATTTTCAGGGTTTTTTCTCCCATAATATTGTCACTTGGATGTCACATTGTTACCAAAAGGAACCCATTAGGGAGCCCAGATACTGTTACTGAAACAAGCCCCCTCCCCCAGGGTCTTTCTGTACTATGGTCCCTCTAGCCTGCCACCAGGTATTAGGAAGTGTGGCTCTCAATGCCAGAGTTTGGTAAAAAGGAAAGGAACTATTTGTTCAAAAGTTATACAGGTTTAGAGTAATGGTGGAATGTTGCTGTTAAAATCCCAAAGTCCCTTAAACACACACACACACACACACACACACACACACACACACACACACACACACACACAGAGTCTTCCTTCCCTTTGCCAAGTCAGGCCAGTCTCAGGGGTACTGTATCTTAGGAAAAGAAATAGAAGTCCAGGACTTCCGGCCAAGATGGAGGCATAGGTGGACACACTGCACCTCCTCTCACAACCAAGATTAAGGACAACAAAAATATAGAACCAAAAAAAAAAAAAAAACCCTCAACCAGAACGGACAGAGGATTGAATTGTACGGAAGTCCAACAACGATTCACCCAGACTGGTAAGAGGGGCGGAGTTGGCGGCCGGCAGAGAGCGGTCCCAGTGGGAAGAAGCACTGGCTGGTGGTCCCAGCCGCACAGGCAGCGGTTGCCGAGTGCAGAGAGGCAGCAAGCAGACCAAACGAGGTGCACAAGGCGGTTGACTGTGGTCACACATTCTTGCGCAGATAAGCCATTCGAATGGGCAGCAAGATAGACTGCGCAAAGAAAAGCACCAGAAAAGAGAGCCTAAATGGCACCAATTGAGAACACTTGTAGGGGCTGGGGTGCTGGGAGGGGGTCCCAGGTCACGGGAGAGTTTGTTAGGGAGACCCATGGGGTCCTGGAATGTGCACGAGCCTGCTCACATAGAGATCAGCACCAGAGGGGCCCAGTTTGCTTGGGGAAAGCAGTGGAAGTGACTGGAATCCGAGAGAGAGCGGAGCAAGGGCCATTGTTCCCTCTCCGACCCTAACCCCACATCCAGCGTCACAACCCAGGGACTGGGTTGCCCTGCCCTGGTGAATGCCTAAGGCTCCGCCCCTCACTACAAACAGCTGCAACCAGACAAAAAATAAAATAAAATAAAACAAAACAAAACAAAAAACCAAAACCAAGGATGGCTCAAATGGGAGAACAGATTGGGGCCCCAGAGCTAATTCATCTAAGCAACCAAGAGGTAGCCAGCCTATCAGATGCACAGTTCAAAGCACTGATGATTAGGAAGCTCACAGAATTGGTTGATTTTGGTTGCAAATTAGATGAACAAATGGAGGCTACAATAAGTGAAATGAAGAAAAATGCACAGGAAACCAATAGTGATGGGAGGAAAACTGGGACTCAAATCAATGGAGTGGACCAGAAGGAAGAAAGAAACAACCAAACAGAAAACAATGAAGAAACAAGAATTCAAAAAAATGAGGAGAGGCTTAGGAACCTCCAGACATCTTTAAATGTCCCAACATCCGAATTATAGGGGTACCAGAAGGGGAAGAGGAAGGGCAGCAAGTGAAAAACTTATTTGAACAAATAATAAAGGAGAACTTCCCCAATCTGGCAAAGGAAATAGACTTCCAGGAAGTCCAGGAAGCTCAGAGAGTCCCAAAGAAGGTGGACCCAAGGAGGAACACACCAAGGCACATCATAATCACATTAGCCAAGGTTAAAATGAAGGAGAGAATTCTAGAAGCAGCAAGGGATAAGGGGACAGTCACCTACAAAGGAGTTCCCATCAGATTGTCAGCTGATTTCTTAAAAGAGACCTTACAAGCAAGAAGGGGCTGGAAAGAAGTATTCCAAGTCATGAAAGTCAAGGACCTATATCCAAGATTGCTCTATCCAGCAAAGCTGTCATTTAGAATGGAAGGGAAGATAAAGCGCTTCTCAGATAACGTCAAGCTAAAGGAGTTCATCATCACCAAGCCCTTATTAGATGAAATGTTACAGGGACTTATCTAAGAAAAAGAAGATAAAAATAGGCCAGTAAAAAGACAGCAAACTCACAGATATTAACAACCACACCTAAAACAAAAGCAAACTAAGCAAACATTAGAACAGGAGCAGAAACACAGAAATGGAGATCACAAGGAGGGTTAGCAACAGGGGAATGGGAGGAGGAGGAGAGGGGGAAAAGGTACAGAGAATAAGTAGCATAGACGGTGGGTAGAAAATAGACAGGGGGAGGGCAAGAATAGTGTGGGAAATGTAGAAGCTAAAGAACTTATGACACATGGACATGAACTGAAGGGGGGGAATGTGTGTGGGTGGGGGTGTGCAGGGTGGAGGGGAATGATGGGGGAGAAATGGGACAACTGTAATAGCATAATCAATAAAATATAATTAAAAAAAATAGAAGTTCATAGCTTGGCTAGACTCCCAGTTCTTCCCAGTGATCTGTGCTTAGCTGGGCAGGTCTCACACAGTCCCCAGCACCCTCAGCTGTTTATCTGTGATCTCCAGTTCTTAATCCAAAACCAGGTGGCACCTCCTCATGGCTCACCAGCGAGAGTCCTTTCACTACTTTCCTTCCTGTGTGGTCTCACATTGTCTCCCTGTAGGGTAAGTGGAGACAGCCTGGCTTCCTTACCCACGTGTCTGGGTAACTAAGGGGAGCAGTGTTCCCATAGCGGTGAAGGGGCCTGGTGAGTATTGTTCTCATAGCCTTGAGACTGGGTCCAATAAACTGTTCACATAACATGAAGTGGGCTTGCATGCACAGAATTATGGTATGTTATATAATTTGCTGGATTTTTCTGGCTTTTTTTGTTCTAGTATTTAAATACTTAAAAAGTATTTAAAAGTAAGAGCCACAACCTGTGCCACACAGAGACAAGCAGGGCGACATGCAGCTTGCAGTGTGTGTGGCTCACCCACTGGTGAATAAAGGCATCTCAGACATCCCAATGGCTCCATGAATATTCTTCCGTCTGCCCGAATACCATGAACCTGTCAGGCCTTGAATGGTTGCAACACACTTCCCCTCATTGTCTCCATCCCACATGACAGCCCACCTTTAGTTTAAATCCCAGCCTGGAACCTCCTCCAAAACCCCATTTCTGATTCCTCTCACAATCGGCAACATCTGCTAGCACTCCAGTATTTTCTGCCTTTTGTGGCTGCCATAGTTAGTCCGGGTGGTGTGGCCCCAGGCATGGAGCAAACCATCTCCAAGCTCTTGTGCTGCCTCCCAGTTACATCATGGGTCAAAGTCACATCCATCTCCCTCACTAACCTGCTGTTATTGATATGCAGAACAACCATTTTTTTCATATAGGTATGAAGCTAGCCTGCTATTGATATGCAAAATAGTTCTAAATCCCTGTGCTGCATTTCCCAGCCCCCAAGCTAGGCTTGTGGAGGGGCCTCTCAGCCTACACCCCATTACAACATCATATTGACTATGACATTCAAATGTTCACTCAGCAAACATTTTTGGAACATATGCTCAGTGCCAGATCTGAAGCTATATCAGTGAACAAAGCAGCAACAGGCTGCCTTTAGGGCACTTAATCTACTGGGAAGGCAGCTGTGACACAAGGAATTGTAAAAGGGTGCAGCCAGGGGGCCCCCAAAGGAAAGATTTGTAATGGGGTCCAGAATTCAGGGTGTCCAGGAAATACTAAAAAATATGGGATGTCCTCACCCCCACAAGTCTGAGCTGGGGGATGGGGTACATGAAGCATAGCCATTGAGTTGTTTTGCATAGCAACAGTTTTGCAGATAACCTCTAGAATGGTCATTTAACGTATCTATAACCTTTAACTGTTTTCATAGACATGTTACATAGCTGTGGCCATGCTTTGAGCCAGGGAGAAGGGAGTGACTTCTACTCAAGATGTAACTGGGAGGCAACTCCACCTGGTTACAGAGCTTGTGTGAGAGCTTGGAGATGATTGGGTCCATGCCACAGGGCCATGCCTGCCCAGACTTATTATGGAAGCCCAGAAAAACTGGAAAATATGGGAGTGCTGGCAAGTGTAGCCGATTGTAGGAGTCGGAAATGGGGCTGCAGAGGAAGATTAGAACTGGCACTTAAACCCAGGTGCAGCAGCCATGAAAAGAATCACCATGTGGCTTTGGCAGGGGAGAAGCACGTGGCTTTGGGTCTCCCTTTGCCACACAGCTTGGGAAGCTGGAAAGCAAGATGTAGCATGATGTAAAGCTCTCTTTTAGCAATTCAGAAGAATGCAGGAGAGATGCTTCAGTAAGGAAAACAGTGAAAGAACTCTTGCTGGTGGGCCATGAGAAGGTGCCATGTGGTTTTGGAATAAGAACTGGAGATCCCAGCAACACAACTGATGGTGCCAGCAACCGAGGGAGACCTACCAGCTGAGCATGGATTACTGGGAAGAACTGGGGGCTGCCAGAGCCACGGACTCCTATTTCTTTTCCTGAGATACAGTACCCCAGACCGGGCAAAGGGGGGAAGCAAGGACGGTGTGTGTTTGTGGGTATTTTAAGGGACTTTGGGATTTTTAAAAAATATATATTTTATTGATTATGCTATTACAGTTTTCCCATTTCCCCCCTTCATTCCCCTCCACCCTGCACACCCATCCCACCCACACTCCCCCCCTTAGTTCATGTCCATGTGTCATAAGTTCTTTAGCTTCTACATTTCCCACACTATTCTTGCCCTCCCCCTGTCTATTTTCTACCCACCGTCTATGCTACTTATTCTCTGTACCTTTTCCCCCCTCTCTCCTCCTCCTCCCACTCCCCTGTTGCTAACCCTCCATGTAATCTCCATTTCTGTGTTTCTGCTCCTGTTCTAATGTTTGCTTAGTTTGCTTTTGTTTTAGGTGTGGTTGTTAATATCTGTGAGTTTGCTGTCTTTTTACTGGCCTATTTTTATCTTCTTTTTCTTAGATAAGTCCCTGTAACATTTCATCTAATAAGGGCTTGGTGATGATGAACTCCTTTAACTTGACCTTATCTGAGAAGCGCTTTATCTGCCCTTCCATTCTAAATGAAAGCTTTGCTGGATAGAGCAATCTTGGATGTAGGTCCTTGCCTTTCCTGACTTGGAATACTTCTTTCCAGCCCCTTCTTGCCTGTAAAGTCTCTTTTGAGAAATCAGCTGACAGTCTGATGGGAACTCCTTTGTAGGTGACTGTCCCCTTATCCCTTGCTGCTTCTAGAATTCTCTCCTTCATTTTAACCTTGGCTAATGTAATTATGATGTGCCTTGGTGTGTTCCTCCTTGGGTCCACCTTCTTTGGGACTCTCTGAGCTTCCTGGACTTCCTGGAAGTCTATTTCCTTTGCCAGATTGGGGAAGTTCTCCTTTATTATTTGTTCAAATAAGTTTTTCACTTGCTGCCCTTCCTCTTCCCCTTCTGGTACCCCTATAATTCAGATGTTGGGACATTTAAAGATGTCCTGGAGGTTCCTAAGCCTCTCCTCATTTTTTTGAATTCTTGTTTCTTCATTGTTTTCTGTTTGGTTGTTTCTTTCTTCCTTCTGGTCCACTCCATTAATTTGAGTTTCAGTTTTCTTCCCATCACTATTGGTTCCCTGTGCATTTTCCTTCACTTTACTTATTGTAGCCTCCATTTGTTCATCTAATATGCAACCAAAATCAACCAATTCTGTGAGCATCCTGATCACCAGTGCTTTGAACTGTGCATCTGATAGGTTGGCTATCTCTTGGTCACTTAGATATATTGGCTCTGGGGCTTTGATCTGTTCTTTTGTTTGAGCCATTTTTTTGGGAGGGTGGGTCTGGTCAAGCCTGTTACATAGTGAGGGGCGGAGCCTTAGGTGTTCAGCAGGTTGGGGCAATCCAGTCACTGGGTTGTGATGCTGTATGTGGGGGCGGGGTCAGAGAGGGAACAATGGCGCTTGAGCCGCTCGCTAGTATTTCAGTCCCTTCTGCCACTTCCCACAAGCAAATTGAGCCCTTCTGGTGCTGGTTCCTGGTTGGGTGGGCTTGTGTATGTTCTAGGACCCTGTGGGTCTCTCCAAAGAACTCTCTTGTGAGGCTGGGAGTCTCTCCCGGCACCTCAACCCCAACAAGTGTTTTGAATCAGTGCTTTTAGGTTTCATTTCCTGGTGCTGGGGCTCTGGGCTGCGTGGTCTGTCTCACTCCCTGTTCTCACCTGGTCTATCTGCTCGCAGATGTGTGTCTGCAGTCAGCCAGCCACCCTGAGTACTTCACTGGGTCTGCTAGCCACCTGCGCACCCCGGACCACCAACCACCAATTTTCCCTGTGGCTACTCCTCTTTACTGGTCTGGATGAATGGCTGTCAGACTTCCTTACAATTCGATCTTTTGTCAGATCTGGTTGTTTTTTGTTTCTAAATTTTTGTTTTCCTTAATTCTGGTTGTGCAAGAAGACACAGTGCATCTACCTACGCCTCCATTTTGGCTAGAAGTCCCTCAAGACTTTGGGATTTTGATGAAGACATTAAGTCATTGCTCTTAAGTCTGTATAATTTGAATAAATAATTCCTTTCCTTTTCACCAATCTCTAACATGGAGAGATATAATTCTCTGTCAATGGGGAAGGCGAACCTAGTGTGGGGGACCCCAGGAGAAGGGGGGCTCAATTCAGTAACATTGTGAGACCCCCTTCCCTGGTGGCTAATCAGGGAAAATCATGGGAGACCACATGCACAGTAGCTTTAAAGTAATACAACTACTTGCAAGTGCATAATAAAAGCCTGCCAAAACTAGCCAGGAAGGATCCTATAAGATCAGAGTCCCTCCAGCCCATGAGGTCAATCTCTGCTCAGAGTTGGCCTGCTCCCATGTTCTCTGCTCTAAACTCCGGGTGTTTGGTTCAATTCTTTGTCTCGATCACCAAGAACCTGGTTACCTGTGCCCACCTGACAGAATGACACATACACAAAAAAGAGTTGCCAGTTTGCAAAACTTCCCCATGCTCTGCCTCATATTCCACCAGCAGGTCATACAGTCACAGTCACCTGCGTCCATTCTTTCCTCCCTTCTCTGATGCGTCCACTCTTCTTCATGTCTGAATCCAGCTCTCCGGAGGCAACAGCTTGCAATTTTTAGCTTTTTCTCATGGCATTTGTACTTACAAATTTAAACATCACACCCATATTATATTGTTATTTATAAATTTTAAACAAAGACCTTAAATGCATCTTTTATTGGGCCACATAATATTGTAAGGCTCAAAATAGCTTCTTGTCCAAATTCACTTCTGGAAATGTAACTGGAAAAGATGCTGGCATTCAGGCTGCCTGTCACTACCAAAATCCAATAAGCAATGACAGCGATTGAATCTTGTATGGGCACTTTATTCAGATGGCCAGCGATCTGAGAAGATGGTGGGTTCATACCCTAACAAACCATCTTCCCTTCTCTTTCCTGGTCAGACCTTTTATAAGGGAGGTGGGGGAGGACAAACAAGGTGGGATAAGGGCTTTGAGATTCAGAAGCTGCAACATTCCTGTCCTTAGCAGAGCAGCTAGCAGTTCCCGAGGGTGGTCGCCTGCTCTCCCTGTAACAAAGGTTTGGTTGTCCCCAGGTGGTAATCTATCAGTGCCTCAGGAGGCCAGCTATTTCCCAGGAGCCAGGATGGGTCTTATCTGTAGTTTCTGAAACAAAAGCTTTAACATACACATTACTTGCTAGACTTACAACTTTTTCCTTAAGCTAAAATTTTTCAAGTCTTGAATTACCTATCAGAAAGACAATAATTTATATGTATACAATATCATGGGAGATAAATGTCCTTTTCAAAACAAAATGCATTTAAAAAATTCTAATTTTTTAAAAGATTTTATTTATTTTCAGAGAGAGTAGAAGGAAAGGGGAAACAGGGAGAGAAACAACAATGTGTGGTTGCCTCTCTTGTGCCTCCCTACTGGGGACCTGGCCTGCAACCCAGGCATGTGCCCTGACTGGGAATCAAACTGGTAACCCTTTGATTTGCAGGCCCGAGTTCAACCCACTGAGCTACACCAGCCAGGTCTAATTAATTTTTTTTATCAGTAAACTTTACTTTTAGCAGCAATTATTAAATAAAATAAAAAGGAAAGTCTCTAAGAGTAAATGACACGAGCCCAAGACAATATCCATGCCTGTTGCTCCATTTGTTCAGAACATAATTTATTGCCCTGGCTCAGTGGATTGAGCACAGGCCTGTGAACCAAGGGATCGTGGTTCGATTCCCAGTCAGGGCATATGCCTGGGTTGCGGGCCAGGTCCTGGCAGGGGACGCACGAGAGGCAACCATACATTGATGTTTCTCTTCCTCTCTCCCTCTCTCCTTTGCCACGTCTTCTTCCAACCATGTTGTCTGACAAGGTCCGGGCATGGAGGACTTGAGTTCAAGGAATTCGTCTCCCTGGAAGAGAACGTGGCATCCAAATTGGGTTAACAATTGGCTGTTTTATTTTAATTATTTTGCTTTTGCTACTGAATATAGGCATTGTACTGTACTTACTCATTCTTGTGAAAACCACCCAAGAGGAAGGGACAGTATTCCCCATGGAACTGCCTGAAAGGATGAAAAAAATCCCCACAGACTCCCCTCTCCCTTATACAGGGGTGTACGACAGCCAGGGCAATATAATTGTTAACCATAAGAGAAAACATGTTGGCTTATTTAAATTACCCTGGTTTGAGAGACTTAAGCAGTCCGGGCCCCCTTAGTGTTCAAGAAATAAAAAATAAAATAATAAGTTAGACCTCTTGAATTAACAACTGTAGCTGGATTTCCTGTCTATCTCTCCTTACATGTTTGTTTTGGTGATCAAAAGGTGGTGGGATTGTTAGACATTTGTATTTTAGGTTCATTGATTAGTATAATTCCAATGAAGTTATACAAA
>PVKU01016297.1:0-15118 GCA_004027475.1 Anoura caudifer | reverse complement strand
CAACAGAATTAAAGGAAATAAAGCAAAGATAGCTGGCATAATGGAACACTTATGCAATTAATAGTTTCATACTCTCCCTAGTCACACACCACATACTCAAGAAACCGATTTTTTCCCAAGAAATGGAAACTTTTATAAAACAAACACTCAGAAACACTTATTTGTCATTAGTTAGATACCTGGGATTCTCTCATCTTCGGAATTTTTATCTGGGTCCCTTGCATTCATATCTCAACTTACTCAAGCACTGATACTATCAATACGTTTGACTTTTTGTAAGACCTGTTCTATTTGTTTATTTTATTTTATTTTTACTCTGTCTGTCCCATTTACCTCTAGCTCTGAATTTTCTTTCTCCCTTTATTTTTTAAAAAATTAAGTTCTCATTTGGGAAACTGACTTTTTAAAATAAGCACTCTGCTCTGTAAATCTTGTTCTTGCCTTTCACCGCAGTAGTAGATACATCCCCCCTAGATTTAACACTTTTATTAACAGGCACTTGAACACATCCGTGACCGTGACCATGACGGCCATCCTAGACCCTTCGCCCTGAGCAGTGTCCTGGTATTTCTGCCACTGGGCTTTTCTAGGGCCAACCTTTGGCACTCAAAGCTGAGACTCAGGTCCCCCTCCCCATAATACAGTTAGCAAATCTCATTTCTGGAATAAATGTGCAACACCGGTTTTAAAACACCATTCTGCAGCATCCTTTATACCTATGCAAAAGGAAAGAAAACACTGCTTTTAAAATCTTTTTTTTTCTCTCTGACAATAAAACTCAATTGAAAACTTATACATCAGTATTAATGTTGACAATGATAATATTTGGGGACTCCTCTCAGAGGTTTAGTTCCTTCCACAAAATAAGTCAACAACATTAAGAGCCTCCACAAATAACATATGGTATATATATCATAGGCCTTCCCAGTTTGTGAGCAAGCAGGTCGTGACAACCTTTATCTCAAAACAGTGATGTTCTCCAAGCTCCACTGCACAGCTCCAGGGAGCCCAGTCCATTGCCACAAACCCCTTCCTACATATTTCCAAGAATCCAGGAGGCGATTTCATTGTCCATGGATCTGGCCAATTTATGGCTCCGTCTTGCTGCTGCTCCACAGGAACCAGGCAGCTCAAGCCCCCCTAGAGGCTGCCGGCAGAGGGTAGTTCCCTCCCGACGCTCTTGCTGCCACCACAATGGTTGAGGCCGTGGGAATTCCACTTTGTCGTAAATAGGGGAAGGGAGGAGGTCTCATAACGAGGCTCTTCGAGACTCAGAAGCATCCAGTGGTGAGTTCTCTGAGTTTCACCTTCACCGTGGCTAAGATGGGCTGGCCATGGACTTGGTCTGGGCTTCAAGAAGCACTCCTGATGCAGATTTTACCGTGATCACTCTAGCCACCACAATCCGAGTGCTCACTGCCATCGTCACAACAGCCACTTTAGACATATGGGAGATCCTCTGAAATCACAAGGGATGCCACCTCCACCATGCACGTTGCTCTGGTTTCCGCCTGCCTTCCACTGAGCTCCTCAGCAAAGAGTTATTTGTTAAATTTTGTTCAATATTTATCGTTACTACCCAGGCAACTGTAGTCCAATGGAGGGCTTGCTGTTATTACTGTGAGAACATCCGTATTTATCTGGAATCTTCCCTTCCGTTACCCCGTCATGCACATTCGGTGCGACACGCCGTATTCCAGATGACTGTGGGAGAGCTCCTTTAGGGCTCACGGTTCTGTGCAGACCTGAGATCTGCTACCAAAACAGTTTCACGTAAAGTTCTCTCCATCTCTCTTTTTACTCTTACAGTTCTCTGTTATTTCTGTCCCGTATAGTTTTTTTTTTTTTTTTGGCTCATTAATTTTCACAGCTGGCTGCACTCTTCTATTAAGAGTGATCCAAGTTTTTTTTTCCCCTATCATGATTCTTGATATAGAGTACAGAGCAGAAAAAAGATGTGCATACAAAGGAATAGAATGACTTCGTAGAACCACAAACGTAGTATGTTTTACACAATCTATATCCTACTCTGTAAAATGACTAGCTGCATTTCATAAAAATCCTTTTGAAACATGAATGGTAAAAATAAATGTGTGTGTATGTGTGTGTCTGTATGCATGTATCAGGAATGCCATCTTAATTTTCCCATTTTCAACTTTCTCTTTTAAGAAGTTAAATATTTTAGGTTAAATCTATTATTTCACCCAGCCTCAAGTTTCTATAACTTCATCTTTTTGCTTCTTTCCTACCAACTTTTCTGCCAAATTTTAATGCCATGCTTCCTTTTTTGTGTGTGTTCTTTAGCTCATTTTTCCTATTAAACTAGCTTATAGAGAACAAACAAAAACATATTATCAAATAACTAGATTTTCTGGGATTTTTAAAAGTCTGTTTATTATGTTGTCTGTTTCTAACGTGCACTACTCAGCTCTCCCTTCAAGAGGACCCAGTTTCAGGCAACCTGGGTTGCCTGCACCTTCAGCTTCTCCTTTGCTCAGGCTGAGGGGCTGCTTCCTTCAGGCTGCTGCCAGACAATGACTGGGCAGGTCAGGGGTCCTGAAGATGGACAATTCCTGCCCAGTACACCACGCCTGTGATGGAGACCAATCTCAGGATCTCCATCAGCATCCTCAGAGCAATCCTACAACATGCGTCTCCCTACCTCACCTCCTTCTTTCTCTCTCTGCTCTCATGGGTGTCGGAACTGTGTCATGGAGTGAAAGCTCCCTCTTTTACCTTAAATAATTCTCATTTTTCTCTAATCATATCTTGATGTCTTCTTCTCAGATGATGTGAACAGACAGCATTGCTACTGAGAACGTTTCAAGAGAGGGAGCAAAAAGATAAATTAGAGACTGGCTCACGTGCTGCCTAGCTGCCATAGAGAATCTGTTCCTGAGAAAAATACGGAGCAAAAAGGTAGTGACTCTGTTGCTTCGTCTTTCGCTGGTAGTGACTTAGGGAAATGCCTTGGTATATAGAAGGGAATACCCTCGCTGCTGCGGTGATCCAGGCATTTGAATGAGGGGGTAGGAGAGTGAACATTGAGTGGGCCAATGCTGTAAGGATGTTGGATCTAGACAGTCCGAAGTAATACTGATGTGCTGTGCTGATGAACAGCAACAAAAAAGTTAATTTGGACATGCATAGAACAGACCATAAAAGTTAGATTGCTCCATTTTGAATCTCCTATCACAAAAACAGAGGCACAAAGCCTAAAGAGCCTCTTAGGATTCCGAAGGCAACACATTCCACACTTGGAATTACTACTTTGGCCCGCATACTAGAAGACTCGGAAAGCTGTTAGGCTTCAGTGGGATTCTGAACAGGAAAAGGTTTTATAGCTTGTCCTGGCTGCAGTACAAGCAGCTCTTGGCTTGGATCATTGTATCTGGCAGACTCTATGAAGCTGGAGATTTCAGTGGTGAGAAGATACAAGTGTAGTGTTTACGAGATCCAACGAGTGAATCATACTGCAGTTCTTTGAGCCTTGAGTGCGAAGCCATTTGATCTACACTAGGAAATTATACACCTCTCAAGATACAGCTCCTGGGGTGTGGTGAGCCTGGTAGAAAGAGAAGGCTGTCTATGGGGCAACAATCGAACACACATCCTGAAATACCCATTATGAGATGTGTATATCAGATGGACCCAGTCATAAAGTCAGACAGGGCCACTGACTGTCCATTACTAGTTTAGTTCTAAATGCGATAACAAGGATCAATCCAAGAAGCATGAGAGAGCATGAGTAAGCAGATGAACAGGTAGATCAGATGTCCATACCACCTACTCTGGCTGTACTCACACTATCATCCACCTGGTATGTATGATCATGTTGGTGGTATTTATGACCAGCTGAAGGAAGAGGGAAAAGCCCTGCCTGGTTTATGGGTGGGTCATCTCCATGTGGGGATGCAAGAAAAATGGGCTATGGCTGGATTACCGCCATCTTCAAGGAGCAAGTTGAAAGACAGAGGACAGTGAAAATCTTCCAACAGGTACATTTGCAAGTGCTACACCTGTCCCACTTCTGGTGGAAGCAGAAGTAGGCCTAGTTGAGACCATAATACAGATTCTTGTGCGGTGGCCAATGACCTAGTCAGTGTTCCAGGTGCTGACAGGAGAACACTGTAAGACTGAAAGAGGGAGTCATGCAGAGGAAGAAACTGGTGGATGTATCCGTATAGAGAGACACAAAGTGGGCAGATTGTTGCATCCCACATTAACACCTACCAGAAGGCAACCCTCTTGGAACAAGTACTGAAAAAAAACAAGGAGAAAAATAACTTAATCAATGTTAGCCGGATTTTCTCAATGGCTAACTCCGTAACCAGCTCAATGGGCACATGAGCAGAGTGGATGGACATGGTGATAGAAATGAAATCTACCCATGGTCCAACACTATGCTCTCCTATTTACCCAAGCCAGTTGGACCACTGACACCTTCGATTTCCCATCTGCCAGTAACAGAGACCACTCGGTGACAAGTTGACTACATGGACCCCTTCTGTCTTGGAAGAGCCAGAGAGCTGTCCTCACTGGATATGGGTTTTACATTCTTGCCTGCAGAGCCCCATCCAGCCCACTAACTGGGAGCTAATGGAATGTCACATTTATGAGTGTAGGACCCACAGATGAGTGGCTTCAGTGCAGTTTCTTAGCCTCTTTCTTGCCAGTTTTAAAATTCAACAAATGCTGACAAAACGTAAGCAGTGACAACATTGTAGACTTTGCTTCCCTGTGCCTGCCCTCTCTGTAGGGTCTTGCCCCTCAAACCTCTTCTGCCTTGGCACTTTGAACTCACATGTTGGTCCCTCTAGCCATTGGGTATTTCCACTTGTTCTGCTGGCTTATCCACTCCTTGCCGCTAGCCCTTTGCCTGTGTTTTCTTCTCACATGGAAGCAAGCACTGGCAAATGCCCTAAGAAGAAAAGGAATTTGAAGAATGATGACTAATTTTTCCATAGTTTCCTCCTCTCTGGAATCTTAGCCTCTGTAGCCCTTCCAAATTCCTTCAAACAGAATATTGTGATACTGTACCCAGATTTTCTGTGTTTTTTCTCCTTGGGGAGGGGCATTACAGAGCCAAAAGATATTTCCTTCTAGCTGAAAATAAGAGTGCCCTATATATGTTTAAATCAAACCCGAGAATACGTGGGTAGATAAAGCATGGGCGCCTACTGCAAGTTTGATGCTTAATTGTATGACACTCTGCTGCTTTCTCCCTCAAGGACAGTGTGCTATTTGACTAGAATTGAGCAAAGAACAAGTTGAGGTTATTCAACAAAAATCATTGCAGCAAAATGCACAACTTGTGAATGGTGTACCTTTCTTTTGTAAGGGAGAGAGCATGGCAGTTAGGAAAAGGGGGGTGTGCAAAGAGAAGATACATGATCAGTCATCTCATCTATTGGAAGGAATAGCTATGGAGATTGAAAATCTGGAAACTGATTTTCTTAAAACTATCTACACTCATCTACCATTTTGAAAGTCTTCCTGACTCACCCAAACCAGAGTACTCATAGCCCAGTTTGATGAGCATAACTATAAAGATGCTTGACCATTCCTTAATGCTTAAACTCTTTGGGGTAGTTTTTATAATCAATCTAATTGTTTTGGAAAATATCTTGAATACCACATCATTTCATTAGGTAATGTCTGTCACTTACTGTTTGAAGTTAACTCATTGTATTTCCAATTACCTTAAAAACATTCTCCAAGTTTAAGACACGTTAGCAGGCATTTACAGTTACCTCCATGAGAAACCCATTAGCCAATAGCAGCACAGACAGGCATTATTTTTACTGTCTTTTTCAACTTGAATATTCCCTTAGTGTGGTCAATATACCAGGTATGTTCAGATCTGTTTATAGAATACTAGGACAAAGTATTACCTACCACCACTCCAAATTTGATAAATGATCAGTTGTATTTCATGTGACAAAACAAAACAAGAGAATAGGTAGGCATCATTAAAATAACGTTTTGAATCTCACTACATATGCTCAGCAGCAGATGTTCAAATGCACAACCAACAGCTGCTTTATATTTTTCTTTAAAAAATTTGAAAGAGAACACATTCTATTAGTGTTTTGGGAGGGTTAAATTTTTTTATTGTTGTTCAAGTACAGTTGTCCCCATTTTCCCCTCACCACTCCTCCCCACCCCAGCCATCCCCACTGCCCATCCTTGATCCTACCCTCCTTTGGTTTTGTCTGTTAGTGTTTAAAATACAATAGCTCTTTCTGGAGAGGTATTGAGTTTACCTCCCAATAGGAAGAAGACAATCTAGACCGATGGACTACTTGGAATACAGTATTGTTTCTAAAGTTCCCATGGATCTTTGAGAGAGGTTGCCAACACTGACATGGAAGGGTAACGGACAACAGAAGACAGAAAACTCGGGAAGGCCATGCGCAGCCGAGGCCTGGTATATGAGTCGTAGCTAGGACCCATCTTCACCTCTGGTAAAGCTTTCCATGCAGCGGAGAACGGTAATAGCTATGCTTGTAGGCCCATTGTAATAAAGTGGAATTTTCAAGAAAGTCTGACTCCTACTTTAACAAGTAAATTTTATAGAAATCCAAGAAGTAAACGTTGAAATAATTCTTTCAAACAGGTTTCAGGTGTGTTGAGCCCTATTTCAATGTTGCTGACCAGTTTCAGCACGACTTTGAATACCAGTAATTCATTTCTAGATCTTTGAGGTTTTTTCCTCTTTTCTTTCTTTCTTTCTTTCTTTCTTTCTTGCTTTCTTGCTTTCTTGCTTTCTTGCTTTCTTGCTTTTTTTCTGTCTGTCTTTTTCTTCTCGGGAAGCTGACTCAGTAAAGAAGCCTGCCTATTGCATTGCTGGCTCTCTTTACCCCTTCCTTTCTGCCTGACAAGTGTATTTCTAATTGAAATGCATAGTAACGTTTGCCTGTTTAGGAAAAGACATGGAGAAAAATAGTTTATACTTCATCTTATTTCAGTTTGGCTGCTTAAAATCAAAATTAAATCCTCTTGAAGTGTGAATAAAGAAAAAGAATAAGGTCACATTTGTCAAGCAACATAGTTTGTTGACTTATTTATAGCAAGAAATAGATTATTATGTGTAAAATAAATGCTTTCTATAATAGCACAATTTGTTTTATATCCCAGATGGATGGGTAAAAGAGCAATGAATTTTTAATAGAATACTAATAAAACCACACTGGGCATGCTATAATAATAAGAAAATGCATATACCTCTTTATTATTTATAATGTAAAAATTGAAAAGTTGGAACAATTTTATTAAAACTCATTGCCAGACTCAGGCTTTTGGAATGCTCAGTGTGGTTCACAGTTTAAGGGGACTGCTCCCAGCACCGCACAGCTTTCCTCTGTTAGCCTGGCTTCTCCACGGCACAGCTCATCATCTGCACTCCCCAAACGAATGCTTGCTTAACACGTCTACGTCCATCAGTGGCACTCAGCCTTTCAGTGATTGGGTCTCCACTCCTGGTATCATTCTGAACTCCATTTCCTCCCTTGTCACCCACATGCAATGAAATCATAAGTGCTGTGTATTCTGCTTGTATGATTTCCTTGCAGGTGTCCCTTTTTTCCCATTGTCACTGCTACCTGCCCAGTTTAGCCTTCCATTAACTTTCACCTAACGAACTATGGTCCCTGAGCAAAACCAGGGATGTTATCTGTTTTGTAAATGAATTTTTACTGGAAATCAGCCATGCTCATTTGTTTCATATTATCTATGGCTGCTTTCACTCTTCATCAGCAGAATTGAGTTGTTGTGATAGAGACCATATGGCCCTCTAAGCTGAAAATGTTCTTACTATCTGGCCCTTTGCAGCAATTTGTCATCTCCCGACTTACAATACTGCTGTACGCATTCCAACTGGTCCCCTCACACCAGACTCTCCTACAGTTCATCCTGTCAGCTGGTGTTTTTAAAACATCCACGTTCATGACTGACTCATACTCACATCACTCAAAGCTTTACTGCTATTCATATCAAAGCATATAATACTGAGTCTATTAAAAGCCATACATGTTCGCCACATACTCTGGTATAGACTTTGTCTCCTGGGGATCTATATCCTTGCACTTCCTAGTTTCACCTCGAATAGCCACCGTTCTCCTATAGAAAGACTGTAGGATGGCACAAGCCCATCTAAAATAACAACTGCTCTGGGAATCTTCCCAGCCGTTCATCCAGCCATATGGGAAATTGCATACTTTCCTCAGATGATTTTTCTTAATCCTCCTTTTGCTGTAGTCATTTGTCTTCCACTCTCACTTCATTTCAAGCTCATTGAGGAATGCAACTTTGCCCTACTTCTCCTTTATCTGCTATTGATCCTGGTTTGGTTCCTCACATTTGTTCATTTATGTAACAGGCAACTGTTTTCTGACTTGCTACATTCCAAGCACAATCCTCATAAAGGAGTATGCAAACAAAAGAAAGATAGCCTCTGTGCTCAAGAACTTTACTATTTAGAATTAGATTGTAAAAGTAAACAGTACAGAGTTTAAAGTAAGGCCATGACCGAAAAGAAGGCAAGACTTCTGTGTAAGTCTGATTGAAATATAAGGAATGGAGTCTTCTTGAGGCTGGCAACTTAGTGTTCTTGAATAGAGACTAGCCAAGTGCAAAATGATAGAGGGGTATCTTGAGGAAAGAGAAACATATTGCGGAATAGGCTGGGGGAAGCTGGGGGAAGTGTGAAGAGTCCTGCAGATCTAGGGTTGAGCACGTGTTGGGAAGTGTCATAAGAGGTGACACGCTTGTTGTGTACTTCCCAGCTGGCCTCCTCACAGCAGATTCTCCTAGAGTTCATCCTGTCCATTGAATCTTTCCCAAACATCCACATTCATGGCTGACTCATGAAGGTTTTTGGTCAGATAGTAAGGGCATGACCAAAAGGAAGACACGACTTAAAGTAAAAGGGAAGAAGGAAACAAGGCTTAAGGCAGAGCTCAGAATGCCTTACTGGGGAGTTTAAGCTTCACGCTGTGTGCAGTGACTTAAAAGCAAGTTCCAAAGATCATTGGTATGGGAGGATGTTGGTAATTCAAAGAAGAAAAGAGGCGATCATCAATTAACCTTTGGAAATACCTGAGTAGGCAAAAGTAATTAAAGACTTTTCTGTGGAATTCACACCATTAACCAACCACCAAGTGGGGGGCAGATTGTGTAGTACTTGCCAAGCTTACATTGACCGTGAAATATTTTCTTCTGTAAACATCTTCAAAGGCTGATATAGTTTAGGAAATTTAGGAAACACTACTCTGTGCAACAGAATATTTGGTTATTTCCCCTCAGACACAATGAGGAGATGCGTTGGCGCAGGAAGATGAGAGATGGGAAAAAGAGGCCGGACACTGTTGCAGTAACTCAGGTAAAATTAAGAAGAGCCTGTATTAAGTCAGTGACAAAGAAAGGGGAACAAATTCAAAAGACACTTAGGTGTTAATAGAGATAAGATTTGTTAACTAGATGTGAGGAAGTTTTTTAAACCTATTGACTAAGTCAACCCTTGCCTGAAACCCAGAGACGGTGGTGTTTCTAGTAGGATCTGTAGAAGTTCTGTAAGCACACACATGTTCTGCTCCTGCATTCTGCTCCCACTCGCCTGTCACCACACTGCCCCAGATTCCTTTCCCTGCGGCAACTCTGGCCTTCTTTTAGCTGCTCCAACTTTCTGCGCTTCCTCTGACCTGACAGCGTTGGTCCTTGCATGTCCCTAGCTGGAAACCTTGCCTGTCCATCTCAAGTTTCCCTTCCTCTAGAAAGCTTTCCCTGGTCTCCCCGATGAGGTCTAGGGTTTGATTATGTGCTTTTTTGCAACCATATCTCTCATTCTACGTTTTTCATATAGATGGATTTTCAGTGATTATTTGTTTAATAGCTGTCATCAGCTACAGCAAAATTTCAGGAAAGCAGACAATGTTATCACTGAATCCTCACTGAGTGCACAGAAGAGTAGCTGGCACATTAAAGAGCTCTAATACTAATTTAATACAAAAATTGATTGATGAGAGAGGGAGAAATCAAAGATATCTCTAGGGCTTATGACTTAGTAAAGAGCACACGGTTATGTTACGGAGTAGGAAACACAAAAGCATAAGGGAACAAGGGAGACATGATTACATTTGGCTTTTGCTATGCCTAAGCAGTTACAATATGAGTTGGAAGATGAGGACAAAAGTCAGAGTTCACAACAGGTGTTCTGAATCCCACATTGTAGTTAATTAAATAACCCAAGAGGAATGTATTTGTTCTAATGAAGTGAGAAATCCAAGAATGGCACCCTGAGAAGCAACTGTAATGGAGTGGCAGTGGAAGAGTGGTCTGTGAAAGAGATTGGATGGTCCCAACAGCGGGAAGAGTACACAGAAACCAGTAGGAGAACCAGGTTCAAATAAGAAGCAACTGCGCTGATGGAAGCTGGAGTGTTCCAAGTCTAAGCCAACCCACTCGTGAGTTACATAGCTCAAAGAAAAGACAGATGAAGATAAACAAGGTTGTATCCATGGGTGGTACATACTAGTTGTAATTAAGATCTAGAACTTTCCTTCTAGAAAAGAGAAAATAATCAGATTATCTTAATCATTGGGCTTCATTAAATGTGAGGAAGAGCGGTCATGTAGATTTCGGAGACACTGGGATACAGTGAACTTGGACTAGAAAGTTCACAGCTTTTTCTATTTATGGCAGGTAGTAATACCTATTTTCCAGAGATGTAAGTTTTAAGTACAATATAAGTGAAGATAGTTACTTAGCTGTTTGGTCTATATTTGGTATTTTTATGGGAACTAAATCTATTTTAATACTTTAGAGTTAAGAAAGGTAAAAATGCTGGCCTAACATTACCCTAACAGTAATATCCTAAAAATATTTAAGGTACTTAACAGAAAATGCAGTAGAAGTACATTCTAAAAAACTATTCCATACCCTTGGCAAAAGTCTATGTGAAAATATCAACAAAATTCAGAAAATCTATTGTATAAAATCCTTCATCCACAATAATGTAAATAAGTGCTATGAACATAATTCAAGTTCAAATTAAGTTCTAGGTGTTTCATTGCTTACAAACATCCTAAAATAACATGAATAATTGTCAATATATGGCCCTATTCTAATCAGTCAATATTGTTTGTAAACAGCTCTGCAATATACAAGAAAGTAAAACTCAGACTCAAGGATTTCCAAAAATGCTACTCAGCCTTGAAAGTTTTCTATTGCAAAGTATTTCAGAATCATCCATTACACAATCTCTGAAAATGAATTAATAATTTCTTGGAAATTTTGAAAAATGGTTTTGCTCCAAAGAAATTCCTTTTCAAATAGCATTTAGAGAGTCAGTTCTTTCTTAAGTGGCATTATCTGTTATCCCAAGACTAATCTGAAGAACTTAATCAAATGGTCATTACACATGTGAAGTATGAGATAAATATATTATCAGAAAATCTATCCTGTCTTATTCTTGAAACTATTGAATTTCCAACTATAATTTTATCTGCTCCCATATTTGACTTTTGCTTTAGTATTTTAGTTTTGTCTTGACTATATATAACATTATATTGTTCCTTTCATACAAAGTGGTATATATTATCATAACTATTTTAAAACATGCGAAACTGGTTAAAGTCCTATATAAAGATCTGTCCAAACCTTAAAATTGTTTTTTACACTTTGTTTTTATTATAATAAATGAAATTATTGATATTTTCTTTGAAAAGTGAATGTTTAGTAGAAAAATAACATTCAGAAAATATTCAAATCTTCTTAAATTTAGTTCCCATGTTTTATAAAATCTAAGTAATTTCTACATACATTTTTATTCTATTTCAATGCCCTATGTTATATCTATTTATAAAAATATAAGTCTGACAGAATATAGTCATTGTAATAGGTATTTGCATATCAAATATATCTAAAGTTTTACTTTTCATTAAGATCTATCACTTTGCTTAAGATAGATATAATTACCATAAAATCTATAGAGGAAAATAAGAAAAATATGGTCTTTAATAACAAAAATATAGTCTATGAACAAGAATTTACTTTTAAAAAACACCAAATCTGGGATATTTTCTCGTGAAGTAATGGTGGCAATTTCTCTATCTGCTCTGATTAGCAGTATTAGCCAAAAGGGATAATTTAGAAATTCATCCTATTGGTACTGTTTTATTGTTCAGACCAACTAGAGTAGTTTAAACTTTACAATGGTCAATATACAAAAATTTATGCAAGTACTTTAAGTAGGTTTACATAGTTTAAGATATTCATTTTATATTTTTACTAATTAAATAAGGTAAGTGATAAACAAAGGAAATATACTGAGAAGATCATAAAAGTTAAGAAAATGCAAGAATAGAATTACAAGAAATGAATATAATCATATTAAGGACATGGGGCTAAATAATCTAAATTTCAGTGATTTTAAGAATCATACATCAATTAAACTTTTATTAAATTAACCTTGAGAGAATGCAGTGGGAAGAGAGGAAATGTTCATGTTTAAAATTAAACGTTTTTTCAGGATAAATAAAGCTCAACCTAATGATGGCAGCTCACCAATTTTTGCATGTGGCACACTTTTCATCCACGCAGAAACCAATAGGAAGACACGCATATGCAAATGTAATATGTGTTCAAATCACTTCACCCAGCGTCCAAAGGATTGCAATTTTAGGGAATCACACAGCAATTGCTAAATAACTACATTGAAGTAGAAACTGGCTTTGTAATTTCCTGGTATTTCCAATACTGACGATAACTAAAAAATCATTAGCAAAAAAGCCAGGTGCCATGTTATCTCTAACTAAGACATGATATAAACCATTTGGAGACCTTCAACACAACAGATATCAATATGTGAGTTCTAAACCCAGCAAACAGGTTACTCAGGACCCTTCGGAGACTTACGCCACCGTCAGACAAATTACTGCTGTAGCGAAAACCATTAAGAACACATTCTCTCCAAAATAAAGTTTCCATTGCAGCACAATCAGCAGGGCTTAATTAGAAAACATGAATAATTGAACACACTGCTGTTCAACCAACTTCAGAGTTGTGTGGAAGCAAACTCTTGTTACACAAAAGGACACACTGTCGTGAATCATTCTCATATGGTTCCCCTTCTCTGAAGACAGCCTTTCCAGGGATCATTCGAATGACTACCCCTGAGCAAATACCATCAATATAGGTCTTCAGTTAATATAGAAACAAAACAGAACAAGGCAAAAAATTCCTGCAATGTCTACATAAAGCCAAGTTTCAGAGAAAAAAATAATAGAAAAGGGGGAGCAAAAAAGATATGGATTGAAAAAACCTTAGAATAGTGAAGTCCTTATAGAGCAAGTCATTCTGGCAAAAGCATTAAAGACCAAGCTCACAGCCTATATCAAAGCACAACATTCTCTGCTGAAGCACTATTTAAATGTATGCACCTATTTTTCACTTGATAAAGACCCCTCTCTAACTGTATGCTAATAACAAAATGCTGAGTGCTTGCCTACAATCCCTGGTGGCTGGCTATTCATGTTTAGTAAGTTTAGGGCCCCTTTGAAATTCACAAAAGAATTAGTCATGGTGACTAAGAATATATCCATTGGTAAGCATTATATAACAAAAAAAAAGTCTAAACACAAATATGCAAAAAATCCAAATACCAAAAAACGGTAACATAAACAAACAAAACAGACATCACACGAGTTTAACTACTGAGTGTACCCCGCCAAGCACTGATTTCCCTGGGGCCATGCTCAACACAGCTGTGTCTAAGTCTTCCTTTTGTTTTTCTTCTTACCTCCTACTCTGAGCCATGTGGCATCTCCTTGGATCCCCTGTTTATTCTGGAGAACTAACCAAAGGAATCCTTGTGGCTCCTGTGTTTATCAGTTGTCTAGTAAGGAATGCAACCCACTCCCTACAAGCTACAGCTACTGCTTCTGCTCTTGCTGACTTTACAAGGCCTTCCTTGTCCTCTCTAGAACCTTCTACTATATAACGCTTCTCTTTCTATATTCTGTGCTATGCTTCCAGACTTCTGGACCTGAAAGAGAAGACTTCAGGGCCCACCTTAAAAGCCCTAGACTCTGAGGTGATGGTGCAGTTTCTTCTCATTGGCAACACGGATTGACCTAGCCTACCGCAGCGATGCTCATACATGCTGGCTACTTCTGCCTTTCTTTTCTGGGCTTTCTCAAGCCTTTCCTCCAGATTCTCTCAGCCCTCCCAGAAAAGGCAACACAATGTTTCCATTTGAAATAACTTTCCAGGGGCTTCTGCTTGGCTGAGACCTCAGAAGTGCGGTCTGTTATCTCTGCAGCATAGTCCTCAGACTCCCAGACCCCAGCAGAGGCACTGTTGGGGCAATTGCCCAGAGAAGATCCTGAAACACCTTTTTCGATCTTATCCAGGGTATTTGAAGCACATACAATAAATTCCTTAGCCTCAAACATTTTATGAATAAAATTTTTAAAAGGATCATCCAAAATACCTCAGTCTGGAGAGGGAGAGTAGTGTTCTAGTTCAGCATGAGGACTGTGACCAGACTGCCTGAGGTTCCAAAGTCAAGGCTGCCCCTTCCTACCCAATAACCTTCATGAAGTCACTTTACCTCTTTGCACCTCAATTTTCTCATCTGGAAATCGGGACGACATTTCTCTTAAGGTTATCATAAAGGATAAATGTGCTTCATTGTGTGAAGTGCTTAGGAAAACTCCTGTCACAAAATAAGTACCATATCAAGTGTTAGCTATTAATATTATTATAACTAGTATTCATGGGAGAAAGATTATAATTTTCTACTAACTCACTGAATAATTTTGTAAACATTTAAGGCTCTTTACAGTATGTTTTACTGTTTTAAAAAGAATTTCTTGCCCATATACAAGAACTTTTTCAACATTAAAAATAGGAACTATGGAACTGGACAGCTACATGCAGAAAAATGAAACTTGAACACCAACTTACACCATACACAAAAATAAATTCAAGGTGGATAAAAGAGTTAAATATAAGACATGACACCATTAAAGTCCTAGAGGAGAACATAGGCACGAAAATCTCAGACATTTCACGCAGCAACATTTTTACTGATATGTCCCCTAAAGCGAGGGACATA
>PVKU01016296.1:0-15128 GCA_004027475.1 Anoura caudifer | reverse complement strand
GCGTGCCAGGGAGCTGCCCAGGGAGCGATGTCCCAGCTCCCTCCCCTGAGACTTACGGCCAGCCCTGGCCCGGTTTCTCGGCCCCCGCCCTGGTCTCCGCACCGCCGGAGTACTCTCCTTACCGTCCGGTTTTTCAACGTCCACTGCAATTTTCGATAATCTGTTTTCAAATATGCTGTGTTTCTGGTGTCTGTTTGCTCTGCTGCTTTGAAAAATGTCCCGGTTTAAGACCTATGTATGGGAGGCAGAGATGTACGTCCTCTTACCATGCCGCCATCTTAGGAATCTCTCCTCTGGCTTTAATGGTGTCACAGCTTATATTCAAATCTTTTATCCACCTTGAATTTATTTTTGTGTATGGTGTAAGTTGGTGCTCCAGTTTCATTTTTTTGCATGTAGCTGTCCAGTTCTCCGCATACCATTTCTTGAAGAGGCTGTTTTTGCTCTATTTTATGCTGTTGCCACCTTTGTCAAATATTAATTGACCGTAGAGTCTGGGGTTAATTTCTGGGCTCTCTATTCTGTTCCATTGGTCCATGAGTCTGTTCTTACGCCAGCACCAGGCTATTTTGTTTACACTGGCATTGTAATACAGTTTGATATCAGGTATTGTGATCCCTCCTACTTTGCTCTTCTTTCTCAAAATTACTGCAGCTATTTGGGGTTGTTTATTGTTCCACATAAATTTTTGGAATATTTGTTCCATGTCTATGAAATATGGAATTGGTAGTTCAATAGGTATTGCACTGAATTTGTAAATTGCTTTGGGTAGTATGGACATTTTGATAATGTTAATGCTTCCAATCCATGAGCATGGTATATGTTTCCATTTGTTTCTGTCTTTCTTAATTTCTTTCTTCCTTAGTGTTATGAAGTTTTCTGAGTATAGATCTTTACCTCCTTGGATAAGTTTATTCCTAGGTATTTTAGTTTTGTTGTTGTTATATCAAATGGGACTTTTTTCCTGATTTCTGTTTCTGATATTTCACTGTTGGTATACAAAAATGTCTGTGATTTCTGAATATTGACTTTGTATCCTGCTGTTTTGCCAAATTCACTTATTAGGTCAAGCAGTTTTTTGGTGGACTGTATAGGATTTTCTATATATACTATCATGTCATCTGCAAACAATGACAGTTTTGTTTCCTCTTTTCCAATTTGGATGCCTTTTATTTTGTTTTCTTATCTGATTGCTGTGGCTAGGGCTTCCACCACTCTGTTGAATAGAAGTGGTGAAAGTGCACGACCTTGTCTTGTTCCTGATCTTAGTGAAAAAGATTTTAGTTTTTGCCTACTGAGTATTATGTTGGCTGTAGGTCTCTCATATATGGCCTTTATTATGTTGAGGAATGCTCCCTTTATTCCCACTGTGCTGAGTGTTTTTATGATAAACGGGTTCTGTACTTTATCAAATGCTTCCTCCACATCTATTGATATGATCATGTGATTTTTGTCTTTCCTTTAGTTTATGTAATGTATTACGTTTATTGATTTGCAAGTATTGTACCATCCTTGCATCCCTGGGATGACTCCCAATTGGTCATGGTGCATGGTCCTTTTAATGCATTGCTGGATGTAGTTTGCCAATATTTTGCAGAGGATTTTAGCGTCTATTTCATCAGTGGTATTGGCCTGAAGTTTCCTTTCTTTGTTGTGTCTTTATCTGGTTTTGGGATTAGCTTTATAAAAAGAGTTTGGGAGTCTTCCATCTTCTTGGACTTTTTGGAATAGTCTGTGAAGGATAGGGGTTCATTCTTCCTTAAATGCTTTGTAGCATTCTCCTGTGAAACTTTACAGTCCATGGCTTTTGTGTGTCGGGAGTTTTTGGATTATTACTTCAATTTTGTCACCTATTACTGGTCTGTTCAAGCTTTCTGCTTCTTCTTCATTGAGGTTTGGAAGATTATATTTTTCTAGAAATTTGTCCATTTCACCCAGGTTTTCAAATTTCTTGGCATATAGTTTTTCATGGTAATTTCTTACAATCCTTTGTATTTCTGTGGTATCAGTTGTAATCTCTCCTCTTTCATTTCTGATTGTGTTTATTTGGGTCTTCTCTCTTTTTTTCTTGAGTCTGCTTAAAGGCTTGTTGATTTTATTTATCTTTTCAAAGAACCAGCTCCTAGATTTATTGATCCTTACAATTGTGCATTTAGTCTCTGTGTTGTTTAATTCTACTTTGATCTTGGTAATTTCCTTCATTCTACTTGCTCTGGGTTGTCTTTGTCATTGTTCTTCAAGTTCTTGTAGGTGTAGGGTTAGATTGTTTATTTGAAATCTTTCTATTTTTTTTAGGTAGGCCTGTATCACTACGAACTTCCTTCTCAGGACTGCCTTCACTGTGTTCCATAAGTTTTGGGTTGTTGTGAGTTCATTTTCATTTGTTTCCAGAAATTTTTGATTTCTTCTTTTATATCGTTCTCAACCCATTCATTGTTTAACAGCATGCTGTTGAATCTCCATCAGTTTGAATGGTTTTGAGTTTTTTCCTTGAGGTTGGTTTCTACAATTTTGTTGTAAAAGCAAAAGAAGGAGAAGAATATAAGGAAACAGGGTCAAACCAGAGTTCATATAATTTCCATATATACAAGTTCTTTCCACTTCAGTAGTCTTAATTTACTAACTTTTATCTGCACTAGTTTGTAAAGATTCCATAAAAATGGCATTTTAACTCTACCACTAACAGAGGATATCAGTGATTGTGACCTGTGATCTTACAGTTATACTTCATACTGTTTATTTCTATTAAACTGATTCATTCTTTTTTAAACTTTTTAAAACTTATCATTTATTGTATTTTGTTTCCATTTAGTCCCCTTATAAACCCCTCATCCTAGCAATCCCCAGACTGATGTCCATGTGTCGTTTTTCTGTTTTGCTCAATCGTTCCACCTCCTAACCACCCCACCCTGTTGCTGTTATCCTGCCCTCTCTCTATGACTCTGTCTCTAATTTGCTTGTTACTTCAATTTGTTCATTAGATTCCACATGAGTGAATCATATGGTGTTCATCTTTCTCCAACTGACTTATTTCACCTAGCACAGTATTCTCCAGGTCTACCCATACTGTTGCAAATGGTAAAATTTTCCTCTTTTTAATGGCCAAATAGTATTCCATTGTATAAATGTCCTACAGTTGTTTTATCCACTCATCTACTGATGGGCACTTGGGCTGATTCCTTATCTTGGCATTTATAAATGATGCTGCAATGAACATAGGGGTGTTTATGTTCTTTTGAATTAGTGTTCTGAGTTTCTTTGGATATATTCTGAAAAGTGGGGTCACTGGATCAAAAGGCAGATCCATTTTTAGTGTTTTAAGGTATCACCATACTGCTTTCCACAGTAGCTGAACCAGTGTGCATTCCTACTGACAGTGCAAAAGTTTGCCCTTTCTCTACATCCTTGTCAGCATTTGTTGTTTGGTAATTTATTGAAGATAGCCATTTTCTGACAAGTGTAAGGTGATATCTCATTGTGGTTTTAATTTGCATTTCTCTGATACTTAGTGATGTTGAGTATCTTTTCATATGTCTATTGGCCATCCGCATCTCTTCTTTACAAAGGAGTCTATTCAGGTCCTTTGTCCATTTTTTAATTGGGTTGTTCATTTTTTGGTGTTGAGTTTTTAAGTTCTTTATAAATTTTGGATATTAACCCCTATCAGATGTATTGGCAAATATATTCTCCCATTCTGTGGTTTGCCTTTTTATTTGTTGATGATCTCCTCTGCTATTCAAACAATTTTTAGTTTAATGTAGTCTCATTTGTTTATTTTTCCTTTTGTTTCCCCTGTTCTGGTGAGATGTATCCAATAAAATATTGTTACAAAAATGTCTGAGATTTCTCTACCAAGGTTTTATTCTACAATTTTTATGGATTCAAGTTTAACATTTAAGCTTTCAATCCATTTTGAATTTATTTTTATGGGTGGTATAAGAAGGTGTTCTAGTTTCATTTTTGTACATGTGTCTGTCCAATTTTCCCAATGCCATTTATTGAATAAATTATTGTTAGCCCATTGTATGTGCTTCCTTCATCAGTCAAATATTATTTGACTACAAAGGCATGGATTTATATCTGGCTCTCTATTCTGTTCCCCTGATCTATGTGTCTGATTTTATGCCAGTACTGTGCCGTTTTGAATACTATGACCTTATAGTATAGTTTCATATAAGGTAGCACGATTTCTCCAACTTTGTTCTCTTTTTCAGGATTGCTGTTGCTATGTGGGACTTTTTGTGGTTCCATATAAATTTTTGAAATATTTGTTCTAGTTCTGTGAAATACATCATTAGAATCTTTTTTAAAAAATTGTTGTTTGGTTACAGTTGTCCCAGTTTTTTTGGGTATCTTGAGAGGAATTACATTGAATTTACAGATTGTTTTAGGTAATATAGGCATTTTTATGATGTTAATTTCTCCTACCCATGAACATGGTATGTGTTTCCACTTATTTGTAGCTTGATCTATTTCTTTCTTCAGTGTCTTATAATTTTCTGAGTATAGGTCTTTTACATCCTTGGTTAGGTTTATTCCTAGGCATTTTATTCCTTTGTGGCAATTGTGAATGGGATTGTTTTCTTAATTTCCCTTTTTGTTAGTCTGTTATTGGCACATAAAAATGCAACTGGTTTCTGGATATTAATTTTCTTTCCTGCTATTTTGCTGAATTCACTTATCATTTGGTCATAGTAGTTTCTTGGTGGAATATTTGGGGTTCTCTATGTACGTTATCATGTCATCTGCAAATAATGACTTGTACTTCTTTGTTTCCAATTTGGATGTTTTTTATTTTTTCTTGTTGTCGGATTGCTGTGGCTAGGACTTCCAGTTCTATGTTGAATAAGAGAGGTGAAAGCAGATATGTCTGTCTTGTTCCTAATCTTAAAGGAAATGCTTGTAGTTTTTGCCCATTGAGTATGATGCTGGCACTGGGTTTATCATATATGGCCTTTATTATGTTTAGGTATGTTCCCTCTAATCTCACTTTGCTGAGAGTTTTTATTATAAATGAGTGCTGGATTTTATCAAATGCTTTTTCTGCATTTATAGATATGATCATGTGGTTTTTACCCTTCATTTTGTTTTTTAATGCAGTGAATCACATTTATTGATTGGTGAATGCTGTACCAATATTGCATTCTAGAATAAACCCCACTTGATCATGGTGTAGATCTTTTGGACACATTGCTGTATTTGATTTTCTAATATTTTGTTGAGGATCTTACCATCTATATTCATAAGGGATATTGGCACGTAATATTCTTTCTTCATAGTATCTTTATCTGGTCTTGGAATTAGGATAATGATGGCCTCAGAAAATGAGTTTGGGAGCCTTCCTTCCTCTTGAATTTTATGAAATAGTCTGAATGGAGAGGTGTTATTCCTTCTTGGAATGTTTGGTAAAATTCACCTGTGAAGATATCTTCTGATCTAGGGCTTTTGTTTGTTGGGAGTTTTTAAAATTACTTCTTCAATTTCACAAGGTGTAATCTGTCTATTCAGATTCTCTGATTCTTTCTGATTTGGTTTTGCAAGATTGTATGTTTCTAGGAATTTATCCATTTCATCAAGGTTGTCCAGTTTGTTGCCATATAGTTGTTCATAATATTTTCTTACAATCCTTTGTATTTTGTAGGTGTCAGTTGTTATTTCTCCTTTTTCATTCTTGATTTTACTTATTTGGGTCCTTTCTCTTTTTTTCTTGAATAATGTGGTTAAGGTTTGTCAATTTGTTTTGTCTTTTTAAAGAAGCAGCTCTTGGACTCGTTGATCTTTTGTATCATTTTTTTAGACTTTATTTTGGCTCTGATCTTTATTATTTCCTTCTTTCTACTCACTTTAGGCTTTGTTTATTGTTCTTTTTCAAGTTCCTATAAGTGTAAAGTTAAGACTGCCTATTTGAGGGTTGTGTGTGTGTGTGTGTGTGTGTGTGTGTGTGTTTAGATTGGCCTGTAATGCTATGAATTTCCTTCTTAGAATTGCTTTTCCTGTGTCCCACAAATTTTGAATTGCTGTGTCTTCATTTTCATTTGTTTCAAGGTATCTTTTGATTCCTTCCTTGATCTCGTTGTTGACCCATTCATTGTTTAATAATATGTTCTTTAGCTTCCATGTCTTTGTGGGTTTTTCAGTGTTCTTGTGATTGAATTTTAGTTTCATAGCATTGTGGTCAGAGAAGATGCTTGATATGATTTCCATCTTCTTAAATTTACTGAGACTTGGTTTGTGTCCTAACATGTGATCTATCCTAGAAAACATTCCATGTGCACTTGAAAAGTATGCATATTCTGCTGCTTTGGAGTGAAATGCTCTGAAGATATTAAATCCATTTGATCTAGTGTGTTGCTTGAAGCCACTGTCTCCTTTTTAATTTTCTACCTGGAAGATCTACCATTGAAGTCAATGGGGTGCTAAAATCCCCAACTATGACTGTATTTGTGTCAATCTCTCCCTTTATGTCCATCAAGATTTGCTTTACATATTTAGGTTCTCTTACATTGGGTACATAAATGTTTACTAGTGCGATATGCCCTTGTTGGATTGTTCCTTTTATCATTATGTAGTGTCCTTCTTTGTCTCTTACTATAGCCCTGGTTTTAAAGTATATTTTGTCAGATATAAATACTGTTACTCCAGCTTTTTTCCTTTCCATTTGCACAAAATATTTTTTTATATCCCTTTACTTAACCTGTGTGTATCTTTTGATCTAGATGGGTCTCTTGGAAGCAGCATAAATATATGGGTCTTGTTTTCTTATCCACTCAGCTATCCTCTGCCTTTGGTTGGGGCATTTAAGCCATTTACATTTAAGGTGATTATTGACAGATACATATGTAGTACCATTCCATTTTATCGTTAGACTGTTTTACTACTTTTTTCTTTTTCTTTTTCTTTTTTAAAGCCAGCCCTTTAACATTTGTTGCAGTTCTGGTTTGGTGTTAACAAACTCCTGTTTTGTTTTTTTTAAAGTTTTCCGTGGGTATTTATTTATTTATTTATTTAGTCTGGGAAGCTCCTTATTTCTCCTTGGATTTTACATGATAGCCTTGGTGGGTAAAGTAGCCTTGGTTGTTGGTCCTTGCTTTTCATCACCTTTAATATTCCATGCCACTCCCTTAGGCCTGAAATGTTTCTGTTGAGAAATCAGATGAGTCTAATTGGTGCTCGTTTGTAGGTAATTCCCTGCTTTTCTCTTGTGGCTTTTAGGATTCTCTTCTTGTGTTTAAGCCCTGTCATTTCAATTATGATGTGTCTCTGTGTAGGCTTCTTCGGGTCCATCTTGTTTGGGACTCCCTGATCTTCCTGGACTTGTGTGTCTTTTTTCCTTCACCAGATTAGGGAAGTTTTGGGCCATTATTTCTTCAAATAGGTTCTTGATCCCTTGCTCGCTCTCTTCTCCTTCTGGTATTCCCATGATGTGGATGTTGTTATGCTTCATGTTGTCCAAAATGTTTCTTAAATTCTCCTCATTTTTTAAATTTCTTTTCTCTCTTTGCTGTTCTGCCTGGGTATTTTTTTCTACTTTGTCTTCCAAACCACTGATTCCATCCTGTGCTTAATCTAACCTATTGTTTATTCCTTTCAGTGTATTACTTATTTGAGATACTGCATTCTTTATTTCTGACTGGTATTTTTTAATGGTTCCTATGTCTTTTTTCATGCTGTTGAGTATTCTTATAGTCATTACTCTAAACTCTTTATCTGATAAATTGCTTGCCTGCATTTCATCTAGTTCTTCCTCTGGAAAATTTTATCTTTCATTTGGTTTTTTTTTGTTTGTCTTCCCGTTTTGGCTGCTTCTTTGTGTTTGCCACCTTAGCTGTTAAACTAATCTGCCATAGAGACTTAAGCTGTAATCAGCAGCCAGGCTTAAGCACCACAGGGTGGGGCAGAGTAAATCCTGTGAGTGAGGCTTCCATTCAGGCTGATACCACTTGGAGAAGAGTGCTCTGTCCAAGAAAGATGGCTTCTGCAGTATGGGGAATGATTCAGCACAGGGATCCTGGTGGCTATTACCTCAGTTCTCTCCCAAAAGCCACCAACCCCAGACTCGCCTACTCATCTCTAGTCCATTCTGCCCTCCCTCTGCTGGTGAACAGGGTAAATGGCTGCAAATGAATTTTGTGCATTGGCCCTTTAAGAGGCTCTCAGCATCTCTAGTAGTCTCTCCCTGACAGAATCTCTCTTGCTTTTCACAGCTGATTGTTATCTGGCTCTGGTGCTGTAGGCTGGGGATCCCAACTTGGGGTTTAGAGCACACACTTCTTAGGAGATGCCCTGCATCCCCCTGGCCACTGAAATATCCCTCAGGAACTTCAGCTGTTACCTGTGGGAGTCCAGCCAGTCCTCTTATACCTTCTCCAAACTCCCTACCAGTGTTGTTGTAGTGAAGTAGTTTCTTTTGTCTGTCATTGGTTATAAGGCTTCTCTCCAGCTAGAATTCAGTTGGTTATTCAGGAAGATTTCTTTTTTTCTACATTTTTATTTTTATTGTTGTTCAAGTATAGCTGTCTCCATTTGCTCCTCAGGAAGATTTCCTTATAATTTAGTTGTAATTCCAGATTGTTCCTGAGAGGAGGTTACTGTAGCTTCCACTGACTCCTCCACCATCTTGGATCTCCCTATATTGTTTACTTTTGTAGCCTGTTTATGTACTCATTTGTAAAGTTGAGGATTTTTTCTTAATTAACTTATTAACAGAATTTGACATAATAAGCCCTGTAAAGTCAAATAGATACAAAAGAATGAGAGTCTTTAAAATGCTGGTGAAAAGGGAGAATTATGATGGACAAAAAAAGTGGTGAATTGTTTTCTTAAGTAATGAGGAAATATTAAATTGTTCTTTTAAATTTATTAAATTAAAAAATAAGAATCGCTTTGAAAGAAAATCACAAATCACTCAACATGTTATAAGTGCTATTTGATGTAAATAACAGGTGCTGAGGAAAAGAAATTGGAATACTGAAAAAACTCTAGCTAGGTAATGATTTATCATTAATTCTTCATAATCCTTAGTCTAATGTTAACTGAAGACAACATAGGAGTTTGCTGTAAAATGGAAGAGTTAAGGTGCTGCTTAAGTGTTTATTTCAATTCATGAATGATTTCATAGATTTAAGGACTACTCAAATCTCCAAGACATCAAACTGAAGAGCAAGGTAGCAATGATAAGCCATAGCTGCTTAGACATTCTCCATGAATTGCTTGTAGAGATTATTAAGATGGTGTTACCTTTTAAAAATCTGTAAATCAAAAACTGGTCTGTTTATAAAATTTATTAATACACACATCCTTACAAATATCACACACATATATATTTTATAGATGTTCTATAAAATGGTTATGCCTAATTTTGGGATTTAAAAAAAAGATGTTATTTATTTACTTTTAGAGAAAGGGGAAGGGAGGAAAAAAGAGAGGGAATGAAACATCAATGTGCAAGAGATTTCGTTGTCTCTCACATGGCCCCAACTAGGGACCTGGCCCACAACCCAGGCACGTGCATTGACTAGGCTACAAACCGGGGACCTCTTGGCTCATATGCCAGCACTTAATCCACAGAGCCACAGCAGCCAGGGCTAATTTTGAGATTTTGAGTAATGAGTTTACATTCACATTTGGTGCAAACGTATTCAGAGAGTAAAACATACACCCCTTTCAGTCATTTTGGACTCTCAAATCTATTATTTTATTAAGAGTCTTTTGGCGTTCATCCCATTCCAAAATAGAAATTTGTGTTGTTTCCCAAATGTCTATGTCCTATCTCTTCAATTATATTGTTGAAGTCCTTCACAGGTGATGACTATGTTTCTAACTAGTTTCTAACTAGTGTAAATAAACGCCTAATGAGTATACTAAGTGGTTCAAATTGAAAACTCAGGTAGTTAAATATCAGCATGAATCAAGCATGAACCTATATCAACCTTTTGCATAGCCATTATATTCATCTATGCTCTTATTCATCTTTTTTCTAAATAAGAGACTATGGAGATAAACCACTGGTGAGTCTGTATGTAACCAAAACTGAAAAGCAGTTAATTGACAGAATCTTTTATGGTTCCACTTATATTTTTCAAAAAATTCAGTATTCATTTTCTTTATTTCTAATATATTTTTAAGGGTATATGCTTTGTTGTTATATGATTTAAAGGTGTCACGAAAACAGCAGCACATTTCTCAAACTAATGTTAAAATTAGAACTACTGATAATGTTAACTGTGAGAATGTATGTAAAGAGTACCATAGTTTATGTAACAAGAATTTCAATTTCAATGAGAAAACATGAATACACAAGTACATGCCACTGAAATGTATCAAATTATTTAGTGGTAATACAATACTATTTAGACATTAAGTTTTATAGGAAACAGTTAACCTTTAGAGCAAACTCTTAAAAGTGTAGCTTGTAAGCAAGAAATATTATGACAAGCAGAAAAGAATTCAGTTTCATTTGGGGTACATTTCATAGCACATTCATGCTTGTCAGGACAACAATATAGAATGTTGGATCACTAATATTAAAAACATGTTCCAAGTACATACCTTGCATACACATGCATGCACATAAACACATTTATTCTCATTCTTATTCTTTGTTCACCACTCCCCACCTTCCTCTCTTTTCCCCCTCCTTCTTTCCATATATAGAAATATAGTCATACGGAAAGACAAGAGTACATGGTAAATAGTAGACATTAAAAATAAATGATAAAAAAAATCATAAAACACTTACTTCATCAGCCACCATGCACCTTAAAAAAAAAGAAAAATACCAAATTAATTTCTTCATTATCAAAATCAACCATTTTAAAAGTTCTGAGTAAGTAATTTGCCACAAAATAGTTTACAAATGTTAAAGTACTAAGCCAGAGAGAGGTGTCTGTAAGTGTGCATGAGAACATGGACCAGTGCTGATTTATAACACCCGCCAGCTGCCAATGGCATATAGCTAAATGTGGTAGTGTTAGAGCTTCAGATGTGCTGTTCTCCACTGCCCACCCATGGAGATAGCTACGATGACCCTTCAAAAATGTGAGTAAAATGGGAAGTGATTGTACCAATGACATCCTTCCTTACCATTAAACCATTAAATTGCTCTTCCCCAGAAATTAGAAAAATGCTGTATTAAGTGCAAGAAAATAAATTTCAACTATATATCAGTATGTTATACATATCATATATGCTGTACTATATATGTTAAGCCTGTTTTCAAGATGAATTTTAGTTTCTACTATCATTGTGCTAAATTTTCTCTTTCCTCCTTTATTAGTCTATAGGAGTAAAATTTATCCACTGAAAATTGAGGTTAAGGGCATAAACTGAGGTCCTAAGTTAAAGAAAAAAGAGCAAAAGGAAAAAAATAACAGATATGGTCAGAAACATGAGTAGTTTCTTACAGGTAGTGAGTACAGTACTGGGAAAAACCAGTCTCTTAACTGAGGGGATTTCTAGGCAACCTAAAAAATACTGCAATGTTATAAAAGTTTCAAAAGAATGAAGTCCCTATTTCTATTTTTTCTTCCTTTATTAGCCCAATGATCTTGACATTATATAATTTTATAGGTTTTAACACAGAACACAAATTAAGAATTTCATAATAAATATATTGTCAAGAAATAAATTACAGGTAAAATGGAACTTTTGTTCTTAAAAAGAAAAAAGATGTAGGTTACCTAATAAATATTTTTATTGGAAAATAGGATGCAAATACTTTAACTGAAATTATGTAAAGCATATGCAAGAGTAAAAAGTTTATTTCTTTTTTTCCAAACAAGCCTAAAAATCAGAAATAAAGACAATACTTAAAGAAACATGATTTACTTTCAGGAAAGTTCATGTGTTTGCCTACTTTTTGATTTTAAAATCCACCCAAAATTTAATAAAGATGTCACTTGAAGTATATATTATTTATTGATTATGATGTACCTGGCACTTTCTAAGTGCTAAGAATGTAGCAGTAAATTAAAAAGTCTTTCTCTCATAGAGGGTGACTAGAAGACAAACAATCACAAGATTCCAGTGGTAATAATTGCTATTAAAAAAAAGCTAAATCAGGGTAAAATAGAATAGGGAATGTAGAGGATAATCTACTTTATAGCATGGTCAGGAACATTCTTTATAAGACAGTTTGGACAGATTTGAGCAAGATTTAAATTTAATGAGAAAAGGAATTATAAGAAAATCTGGAGAAAGAATATTCTCAACAAAGTCATTGGCAAGTCCAAGGACCCTAAGATAAGATAGTTATAACATAGTTTAAAAAGGACAAGAAAGTTAATATGAGTAAAACGCAGTGAAGCAAGGAATGGTGATGATGATGATGATAATGATGATGATGTTGGAAGGCAGCAAGGCTGCTGACTATGGAGAACCTTATAAGCAATGGCAGTGATTTTGGATTTTCTCTGCATCCTGTGGAGGGGACCAAAATTTTATACTTTAAAAAGTTTACTCTGGCTTATAGAGAATAAACTGTAGATGGCAACAGCAGAAGCAGAGAAAGCAGGAGAAACAAGGAGAGAAACAATGTGTGGATGAGTGGTATAGGTGGAGGTAGTGAGAAGTCATCAGTTCAGGTACTTTTAAAAAGTACAGCCAATAGAGTTTGATGATCAATTTGGATGTGAGTGTGAAAACCAGCATGCCCCCTAATGAGCGGGGGGTGGCTGGCCCCTGACTGGCATGTGTAGGCATGTTCAACTGCCATGTTCAATTCTGAGTGTAGGCATGTGACCTGACTGGGAATTGAACCTGCAGTCTTTCAGTATGCAGGACAATGCCCAACCCACTGAGCCACACCAGTCAGGGCTATAAACTCACCTTACACTAGCTCAAGCAGACCTGACTCACTTCTTAGTTTCTTTATATATAAACTATATTTTTATTTGCAACTCCAAAATATTATAATGAATGTTACGGTCTAATTAAGCCCTAAAAATTCTCTATTAATGACAGAAATAATCAACTGTTTTGACCTGCAGCTTTATAAACAAAATAAATAACTGTATTAAATCTAATGTAATATAATGGCCCAGTGGAAATTATATATCCTGAAAACAATAATTTTCTCAAAACAGCTGAAATACATCTTTTTTTAAACCATCTTGGAGAATGCAGAGACTATTTCCTATTTTGATCTTTGTTAGTAAAAGTTACAGGGTTATTTTGTGCTAATGAAGTCAGACTAATTAAGCATAATATTTTTAAGATAAAATCCCGCATCCAGGGACTAGTTTAAATTTTTTTTAAAGATTTATTTTTTTAGACAAGGGGAAGGGAGGGAGAAAGAGAAGGAGAGAAACATCAATGTGTGGTTGCTTTTCGCACACCTCCTACTGGGGACCTGGCCTGCAACCCAGGCATATGCCCTGACTGAGAATCCAACCAGCAACCTTTTGGTTCACAGGCCAGCAGTGCTCAATCCAATAAGCCACACCAGCCAGGGCTAGTTTAAAATTTTTTAAGCTCATGAACAGAAAAGCAATTCTTTTTAAAACTTCATCTTGACTTTATACACAAAAATTTATTTCTAAGACTCTGCCTCTCTTACATACTTCAAAGATATCACAGGCTTTTATGTCTTTCTTGTATGTGACTGGCGTTTCATAATGGGTAAAAGAACTAAAATGAAACAAAACACTAAATGTTATTCCAATTTGTTTTTCAAAGTCATATGCAGCAAATGTGGGTTTTTTTACCTAAACTCTTTCTCCTCTTATTTCCATTACAGACTCTAGAATTCTTTGCTTATACCTTCCATGTGCTTCTGAACCTGCTGTCTGGAATGACTTATGATGACAGAGTAGAAAGATGACATGAGTAGTCTGAGTGAACTACCTAGGAACCATCCACTACCGGATTTCTTGTTATGAATTTTGCGATACATTAATTCTCTTTAGTGATTAAGCCATTTTGAGCTGAGTTTCTGCTCTTGCACAGCATTCTAACAAAATCAACATTTATAAAACCAGTTTTTAAAGTCAATCACATTTCCTTCCATTTATAATGGCTAAGTTGGAAGCTACTGTCCTCTGTAACTCCCCTATATCCATTGCCAGTATTTTTAAAATATATTTCATTGATTATACTATTACAGTTGTCCCATTTCTCCCCCATCATTCCCCTCCAACCTGCACACACTCTCCCACCCACATTCCTCCTTTAGTTCATGTCCACGTGTCATAAGCGTTTTATCTTCTACATTTCCCATACTATTCTTGCCCTCCCCATCTATTTTCTACCCACCATCTATGCTACTTATTCTCTGTACCTTTTACCCCTCTCTCCTCCTCTCACTCCCCTGTTGATAACCCTCCATGTGATCTCCATTTCTGTGATTCTGTTCCTGTTCTACTTGTTTGCTTAGTTTGCTTTTGTTTTTGTTTTAGGTGTGGTTGTTAATATTGTGCGTTTGCTGTCATTTTATTGTTCATATTTTTATCTTCTTTTTCTTAGATAACTCACTTTAATATTTCATATAATAAGGGCTTGATGATGATGAACTCTTTAACTTGACCTTATCTGAGAAGCACTTTATCTTCCCTTCCATTCTAAATGATAGCTTTGCTGGATAGAGCAATCTTGGATGTAGGCCCTTACCTTTCATAACTTCAAATACTTCTTTCCAGCCCCTTCTTGCCTGTAAAGGTCTCTTTTGAGAAATCAGCTGACTGTCTGATGGAAACTTCTCTGTAGGTGACTGTCCCCTTATCCCTTGCTGCTTCTAGAATTCTCTCCTTCATTTGAATCTTGGGTAATGTTATTATGATGTGCCATGCTATGTTCCTCCTTGGGTCCAAATTCTTTGGGACTCTCTGAGTTTCCTGGACTTCCTGGAAGCCTATTTCCTTTGCCAGATTGGGGAAGTTCTCCTTTATAATTTGTTCAAATAAGTTTTCCATTTGTTGCTCTTCGTCTTCCACTTCTAGTACCCCTGTAATTCAGATGTTGGGACATTTAAAGATGTCCTGCAGATTCCTAAGCCTCTCATTTTTTTTAATTCTTTTTTAAATTATATTTTATTGATTATGCTATTGCAGTTGTCCCATTTTCCCCCTTTCAATACCCTCCACCCTGCACACCCCCTCCCACCCACATTCCCCCCTTTAGTTCATGCCCATGTG
>PVKU01016295.1:0-15136 GCA_004027475.1 Anoura caudifer | reverse complement strand
ATTTTAATCTTGGCTAATGTAATGATGATGTGCCTTGGTGTGTTCCTCCTTGGGTCCACCTTCTTTGGGACTCTCTGAGCTTCCTGGACTTCCTGGAAGTCTATTTCCTTTGCCAGATTGGGGAAGTTCTCCTTTATTATCTGTGCAAATAAGTTTTCCACTTATTGCTCTTCCTCTTCCCCTTCTGGTACCCCTATAATCTGGATGTTCAGACATTTAAAGATGTCCTGGATGTTCCTAAGCCTCTCCTCATTTTTTTTTTTTTTTGAATTCTTGTTTCTTCATTCTTTTCTGTTTGGTTGTTTCTTTCTTCCTTCTGGTCCACTCCATTGATTTGAGTCCCAGTTTTCATCCCATCACTATTGGTTCCCTGTGCGTTTTTCTTCATTTCACTTATTGTAGCCTTCATTTGTTCATCTCATTTGAGACCAAAATCAACCAATTCTGGGAGCTTCCTAATCGCCAGTGCTTTGAATGTGTATCTGATAGGTAGGCTACCAGTGCTTTGAGCTGTGCATCTGATAAGTTGGCTACCTCTGAATTAGCTCTGGGGCTTTGATGTGTCCTCCTGTTTGAGCCATCCTTGGTTATTTTTTTCTTTTTCTTCTGCTCACGGCTGTTATGTTGTGAGGGGTGGAGGCCCTCATGTTCACCAGGGCAGGGCAACCCAGTTGCTGGGTTGTGATGCTGGATGTAGGGGCGGGATCCGAGAGGGAACAATGGCACTTGCTCTGCTCTCTCTCGGATGCCAGTCCCTTCTGCCACTTTCCCCAAGCAAATTGGGCCCTTCTGGCACTGATTTCCAAGTGGGCAGGCTCGTGTACATTCTAGGACCATGTAGGTCTCTCCAATGAACTCTCCCATGAGGCTGGGATTCTTTCCCGGCACCCCAACCCCCACAGGTGTTCTCAATTGTTGCTTTTTAGGCTTTATTTCCCGGCGCTGGGGCCTTGCACTGCGCAGTCTGTCTCGCTGCTCAATTTCACCTGGTTTATCTGTGCACGAATGTGTGACCGAGGTCAGCTGCCTTGTGAGCCTCGCTTGGTCTCCTCGTTGCCTCCCTGCACTCAGTAACTGCCGCCTGTGCACCTGGGGTGTGCCAACTGCCAGCTGTGCACCCGGGACCACCAGCTACTGCTTTTTCCCCCTGCGACCCCTCTCTACTGGCCACTGACTCCGCCCCTTGTACCAGTCTGGGTGAATTATTGTCGGACTTCTGTACAACTCAATCCTCTATCTGCTCTGGATGGGGTCCTTTTTGGTTCTATATTTTTGTTATACTTAATTTTGGTTGTGAGAGGAGGCACAGTGTGTCCACCTATGCCTCCATCTTGGCCGGAAGTGTATCAAAGTTTTTTGATCCATTCATTTACTGATGGGTACCTAGGTTGCTTCCATTACTTGGCTATTATAAATTGTGCTGCTATGAACATTGGAGTGCATAGGTTCTTTTGGATTGGTGTTTCAGGGTTCTTAGGGTATAATCCTAGCAGTGGAATTGCTGGGTCAAAAGGTAGATCCATTTTTAGTTTTCTTAGAAAATTCCATACTGTTTTCCATAGTGGTTGTACCAGTCTGCAATCTGACCAACAGTGCACTAGGATCCCCTTTTCTCCACAACTTCTCCAACACTTGTTGTTTGTTGCTTTGTTTATGATAGCCATTCTGACAGTATTAAAATAAAAAGAGAACCAACTCTATGGTTGGCAAAACATATTTGCCAATTACACCTCAGACAAGGGTTTAATCTCCAAAATATATAAAGAACTTACAAAACTCCACTCTAAGAAGACAAGCAACCCAATTAAAAAATGGGCAAGGGACTTGAACAGACACTTCTCCAAGGAGGACATACAGAGGATCCAGAGACACATGAAAAGATTCTCAGTATCACTAGCTATCAGAGAGATGCAAATTAAAACCACAATGAGATACCACTTCACAACCTGTTGGTTTTAGATGGACCATCATCCTTTCTAATCCAAATGATCAATGTCATTAGGTGTCATAGTAACAAGTTTCAACTGCCAAAACATCTATTCTACCCAAGTCATCCTTAAAAATATAGTTTTACTTTCTTTTTCTGCCTAAGCAGAAAGTCATACATACAGAAATGTTTTTCTAACCATATTGGTTTATGATTTGCAATGGAAAAGTGAAATGAATGTGAGATATTTATCTGGTATGACACAGAGTTACCAGAATGAGAAGCTTTAATACTTTTATAAAATTTCTGGACTAAGAATGAAATAAAATGGTTCAATGTCTCTCAATAGCCCTTAATTTAACAAAACAGACAATTCATGTCAGTGGCCTCCTTAGGCTCTTTTTTTCTTGCTAATTTTATTTGGTTTAATTTCATTTATTTTATTTTGACATCTGGTAAAATATATACCAGATGTCAAAAGCTTAGAAGGTCCTAGATGTCCATACCAAAATAATATTATCATTGTTATTATTTTCTAGCTATAGCAGAAGCCAAGAGAAAGGCATGGGCTCTGTGATGAGCTGACATGGAATCACGTCTAAGCCTTTCCACAGGCTGCTGCTGTTTAGGGAGTGGCAAGGTAGACTAATACATTTTAGGTATCTTGTACTTCCTGCCAGTGCCTCCTTACTGCAGGCTGCTGAAGCTCTTTGACCTGTTACACAGTCACCCTTGTTTTTCACCTTCATTTGATGAGGTAGGCCCCTGTCTTTGCATCTCTTTTGGACTACTTAGCTATACTCCATGATGATACAATATAGACACTGTAAAAGTTGCACAAGGTTTAAGATACAAATCTGTTTCCTTTAGTGAATTTTACCATTGAAACTGAATTCTATACATTCTCTACTTTCCAGCATAATTTAAAATTATCTCTGTGTTACCCACTTTATCTAGATGAGTGTGTTTGTACATAGAGAATATGTTTACTGGTTTTATCATATTTTAAGTTCCAAATGAAAACCTTGAAGGCTCAGAAATAATTCATCTTATATTCCAAGATATTTTTCCAAATCCAGCCATCAAAGGCATAATTTTCAGCAAATTATTACATGCCAAAAAGCTGCCTGCATTTTCTAAAGAACACAATGAGCACTTTGGTTTCCAGAATAACTTAACATAAGCTTTAGAATAATCACTAGAAAAGTAGATTTCAGATAGTAAAGAGGAAATTACTGTTCTCCACATTTGGGGGGAAGAAAATCTCCCATGATGATAAGAAAGATTTATTTCAAAAAAATGAAATGGGTGGGAGCAGAAGAGAAGGTTCATGAAGCTCATCTTATCTAGGGCATACTCTTGGAGCCAGTGAGCTCTGTATAGCATGTGGGAAATTCATGGAAAATGAGCAGCTGTTCCTGGGTGAAATACAAGCATTTGTCTAATCTGCTCCTGAAGACTTCTGTCATCATGAGAGAAACAACTGCACCCTGAACTTTTGATTCAGGCTTCTCTTGATTAATAGGGTTGGAGGTATGGGCATGGAGAAGGAGTTATCAAGTGTTGGAAGCAACCTAGGTGCCCATCAGTAAATGAATGGATCAAGAAACTATGGTACATTTATACAGTGGAATTCTATGCAGCAGAAAGAAAGAAAGACCTCCTACCCTTTGGGACAGCAAAGATGGAACTGGAGAGCACCATGCTAAGCTAAATAAGCCAGGCAGTCAAAGACAAATACCATATGATCTCACCTTTAACAGGAACCTAATCAACAAAACAAACAAATAAGCAAAATATAGCCAAAGACTCTGAAATTGAGAACAGGCTGACAGTGACCAGAGGGGAGAGGGGAGGGAATTTCAGAGAGAAAGGGGAAGGGTTTAGAGCAATAAGTATAAACGACACATGGACAAAAACTAGGGCAGGTAGAAACGGGAGGGAGGTGAGGAGGGCTGAGGTGGTGGACTGGGATGGGAGTAAAAGACAGAAAACTGTACAAGAACAACAATTAAAATTAAAAAAAAAGAGCCTGAAGAATAGTGAACATTCTGGTCTGCTGATTTCTGGGATACGTTGAGGTCCTGCATAACAAAATAGTTTCTGTTTGCCAAATGCAACGATAATTTGAATATTTTCTTTCTCAGTATTTTTGCTTCAATTTCGTTGCTTTTCCACAATACCAAGAGACAGTTTGTCACCTGTGATCTCTTCCAAGAAATTCACTGAACTGGTCTTGTCAATAGAGATCTAGTTTCCACCATTCTCTGCATTTATGTGCTTTTTGTGTACTTGTATTTTCAAAGGGATTTCAGAGTTCTCAACAAACTGAAGAATATGTTAAACACTGCCTCTTCCATAAGGTTGTTTGAGCAATAGAAGTCACAGGAGCAACAAGTAGGCAATATATTTGAGAGATGTCTCCCCATTCAGTTATCTTTTCAAGCATTGATGCTGATGACATACAACACAAAAGGGACTTTGACAATGAGCTTGGCTTCTGCCCACTGGGAAGCATACTAAGTACAGAGCATCTTTTTATCAGTTTCTCCAGATAGCTGGAGTTTAGAAATTATTATCAGTGTGAGGTTGAATTATTAATACACATTTACATTTACCCAACTCTTAATAGTTCAGCCTTCAGGCCTAAAGCAGTTCACATGTACTTTGATTAGACTTTAGTTCCAAATTTCAGACTGACAAAAGCTTCTGAGACAGTGAAACTTTATTTTTCAAGAGTCCAGAATTTTCTAATCCCATTATTTTTAAAAATTCATTATTTATTGATTTTAGAGAGAGGGGAGAAAGGAGAGAGAAAGAGAGAGAGAGAGAGAGAGAGAGAGAGAGAGAGAGAGAGAGAGAGCACGCCAGGGCCCAACTTCTTTAAAGTAAAAATGCAAAAGAACAAAAACTGAACAATGATGAAACAACCATATACATATGCACATGCAAATGGACACACACAGAAGGTGAAAGAAGAAGGGATGTAAGTCCATATATAGCAATGTTGTTTAATATTTTTTTTAATTTTGTGTATTTTTCTTTTTAATTACGAGATAGTGCCTAAAAGGGGACAATTTTTGTAAGTCAATTCCAAGGCACTTAAACAGCTGCCTTATAAACTATACTAGCAGAAGTTAGCATGACTATTTCTAAACAGATTAAAAATTTTAGTAGATGCTTAACAATAACTATTAAGCACTAATGGCTGCATCATTATTTTAGAAATGAGGAAAACATGTAAATTATATAGACCTGAGTTGAAGTGATAATTTTTCCCACTGATAATTAAATCCCAGTATAGCTTGGTATTATATCTTTTATTCACCAACAAGGCTTTGGAAAACCACATTTTGGGAACATGAGACAGATATACAGTAGCACTAAAAATGAATGCCACTAAGTACATATAAACATTTCCAATGGATAGGGGGCAGACAGTAAAGAGTGCACACCATAGCACACTAGGGGTTTCCTGTTATAGAGCTGGCATGAGCACACCTTATCAGCAGACCATTTTCTCCTACAAATACTAGGGAACTAGAGATACCCAGAGTCATCATTTCTTGACAAAGGCACCCTTCCCTTAATGAGCTGCTGTAACCTCTCCCTTTTGTGGATAGCTCCATTTCATTAGTTTCAATTATGACCAGCATACCCAAGTTCCTTATCCTGATGTTATTAAGGCTGCACATAAAACTTTGTCTTCCATTAACAATCATGTAAAAAATTTAAAAAGCAGATTCCTTCAATAAGCTCATTCAAATAGCAGGATCTGGCAATATGATAAGAAGCATACTTCATACTCTCAGGCTCTGGGGTAAGAAATACATGCAGGTCCTCTGAAGAAATAAGGCAACATATATACTATATACTTGCATAAACCATAGTTTGCACTTGGGAACACTAGCATTTAAAACATTTAATAGACAGTAATATCAAAATGTCAAAAGTACTGCCTACATGGCAGGAGAAACAAATTTCTGAACTACATTCTTTGGAATGTAGTTGCAGATAGAATGTCATAATTCTGGTCAATAATTCCATAAATAGTTGCAGCCATCCAAGATGTTTTTACAGGCTAAGAATGAGAACAATGACATGTGGACAATGAAAGACATAGAAGTGATGATGGTGGGGAACAAGTATTTAGTTTGGGGAAGATTTCTTAGCTATAAGGATTTTATCATAACTTATTATCATATAACTTCATGGGTTATGACCATGAGGAGGTCAAATTAGCACATCTATCAAGATATAAATATTTTTTCATATTCTCATTAATATTTCAACTATCTCTTTAGTGGGCATTCATTAGAGTAAGTTACTGTATCAACATGTACACCTGTGCATGAGCATATGTATACAATATTTTTAAGTTCATTGATATTCCTCATTTCCTCCAGTAGAGGTCAGAAAATAGCAATACAATAATATGAAGCATCTGTGAACCAATAGAATATTTGATTTTCCCTAGATAGGCTTATAGAGGTTTTTTTTGGGGGGTGTTGTTTGTTTTTCAGTTTTTCTTTACCCATATTCTCTAATTTCATTTTTACAATAAATATGTTTTACCTTTGTAATAATTAGAAAGAAATAACATTTATTTATTTTTTAAATTATATATTTTTGATCATGCTATTATAGTTGTCCTGATTTTTCTTTTTCCCTTTGTCTCCCTTTACCCAGCACCCCCAACTCCTTCAGGCAATTTCCACACCACTATTCATGTCCATGGATCGGATCATATGTATAAGTTCTTTGGCTATTCTATTTGCTATACTGTACTTCACATCCTCATGGCTATTCTGTAACTACGATTTGTACTTCTTAATCTCTTCACCTCTTTACCCATTTCCCCACAACCATCTCCCATGTGGCATCCATCAAAATGCTCTCTGTATTCATGACTCTGTCTCTGTTCTTCTTGTTTGCTTAGTTTGTTTTTTAGATTCAACTGTTGATAGATAGGTATTTTTTGCCATTTTATTGTTCTTAGTTTTGATCTTTTTCTTCAATAAGTCTCTTTAATATTTCATATAATAATGGTTTGTAATGATGATGTCCTTTAGTTCTTTTTCTTGTCTGGGAAACTCTTTATCTGACCTTCTATGTTTTATAAATAAATAAAGAGAGGAGAAAAAGAGGGAGAGAAACATCAATGTGTGGTTGCCTCTCACGTGCCCCCAACTGGGGACCTGGCCCACAACTCAGGCATGTGTCCTGACTGGAACTCGAACTAGCAATCCTTTGATTCACAGGCCGGCACTCAACCACTGAGCTACACCAGCCAGGGCTGCCCATCTATTCTAAATGATTGTTTTGCTAGGTAGAGCAATCTTGGCTGTAGATCCCTGTTTTTCATGACTTTGAATATTTCTTGCCAATCTCCTCTAGCCTGCAAATTTTCTTTTGAGAGATCTCCTGATAGTGTTATGGGAACCCCCTTGTAGGTAACTAACTGGTTTCCTCTTGTTGCTTTTAAGATTCTCTCTTTATCTTTAACCTTTGACATTTTAATTATGTGTCTTGGAGTGGGCCTCTTTGCATCCAGCTTGTGTGGGACCCTCTGTGTATCCTGGGCTTCCATGTCTATTTCCTTCACCAAATTAGGGCAGTTTTCTTTCATTGTTCTTTTTAAATAGATTTCCAATTTCTTGCTCTTTCTCTTCTCCTTCTGGCACCCCAATGACTCAAATGTTGGACCTCTTGAAGTTGTCCCAGAGGCTGCTTATACTATCCTTACTTTTTTCTTGGATTCTTTTTTCTTCTTGTTGCTCTGATCCGTTTTTTGTTTGTTTGTTTGTTTGCTTGCTTCCTTTTGTTCCAAATCATTGATTTGATTCTTGGCTTCACCCACTCTACTGTTGTTTCCCTGTAAATTGTTCTTTATTTCAATTAGTATATGCTTCATTTCTGATTGGATCTTTTTTATTCTGCTGAGGTCCTCACTAAGTTCCTTGAGCATCCTTATAACCAGTGTTTTCAACATCACATCTGATAGACTGCTTATCTCCATTCCATTTAGCTTTTTTTCTGGAGTTTTGATCTATTCTTTCATTTGGGTCATGTTTCTTTGTCTCCTTGTTTTGGCAGCATCCTTGTATTTGTTTCTGTGTAGGTAGAGCTGCTTTGAATCCATGTCTTCATAGAGTGGCCTAGGTATCCTGTAGGGTCCAGTGGCACAGCCTCCCCTATCACCTAAGCTGGGTACTCAAGGTGCACCTTTCGTGTGGGCTGAGTACACCCTCCTCTTATAGTTGAGCCTTGGTTGCTGTTAGCAGGTCAATGAGAGGGATTTACCTAGGCCTGTCATCTGCAAGGCCTAACTGTGACCACTGACCATCAACTTCCACCCGCCATGAAGGATTAGCTATACAGGGTCAGGGTGGTGGTGTTCCAACGTGGTCCACAACTGTACACTGGGTGTGCTGGCCCTGGATTTTCCTGGGCCTTGTAGGCCAAGGTCAGCCCCCACCTGTGTTTTTCTCAGAGCCACCCTGCATGAGCTATAAAGCAATCTGAGATGGCTGCTACTTGTGCTGGCCTTGGAGATTCCCAGGGAAAGTCAAGCTGTGAAACTAGGCTTGCAGCTGCTATTTCTGGGTGTTGTGCTTGCTGAGGCCAGCTGTTGCTTATTTGAGAGGATTTAGGAAGTTGTGAAACAGGAGCCAAGACCAGCCATTTATAGGGAAAAGCAGCTTGGGTGGGGCTGTATGTTGGATGGGGCAGAGTCTCTGGGGATCTCCAAGGTGGGTCAAACAGTGTTAGCCAGTTTGATGGAGTCTCATAAATGGCTCCAGCTTACTGGTTTTGTTGGGGGTGGAGTTTAGAAAAGAGACAATGTTCTCTGCTTGCCTTGATGCCAGACACTTCAGTTCCTCCCTGTATGCCACTGGTGCCTTTCAAGCTGTTACCCTGGTGCTGAAGCTCAGAGGGAGTGAGTCTGAATAGGTAAATCTGTAAGACTGTTCTTTAAGAGAAACTGCTTGGGGCTCCAGAAGTTTCATCCACCAACTCAATCCCTGCTGTTTTTTTTGCTGCCAGAAGTCGTGGAGACTTATCTGCATGGTACTGGAACCCTGGGCTGGGGGGGCTAGTATAAAGTTGGGATTCCTTACTCCTGAGACATCCCTACCAAATTTTTGTCTACCACATGTGAGTGAGGGACCAGCCCATTCTGCATCTGCACCCCTCCTACCAGTCTGTATAGATGTGGTTTCATTAATCTTGTAGTTGTCAGCCTTCCATTCACCTAGATTTCTGACAGTTCTGAGTGATGGTTGTTCTATAATTTTAGTTTTAATTTTGATGTGGTTGCATGAAGAGATAAGCCTTGTCTGCCTACATCACTTTCTTGATTTGAATGATCAATAACATTTATTTTTAAGTTTTATAAAAAGCACTGTCAGTGTATGTATTTACCCTGCATCAAGACACCAATATTGCTTAATGGCTTGTATTTTCGTAGCCACACCTACATTATTTGAAATAGTCTAAAAAAACAGCACATTTGGCCATCACTCTGAAAAAGTATTGTGTAATATCATTTTCACAATTGATGACTGTTAACAATCTCTTTCAAACAAGGGACTTAATGTTAGTCAAAAAAATGACCAGAAAAACACTATTTCTGGTCAAGATGGAAGCATAGGTAGATACATTGTATCTCCTCGTACAACCAAAAGAAGGACAACAACAAATTTAAAAACAAAAAATATTCAGAACTGCCAGACAATCAAACTCTATGGAAGTCTGACAACCAAGGAGTTAAAGAAGAAACATTCATTGACTGGTAGGGGAGATGAAGATGGGCAGCCAGGGCAGAGAGGATGCATGGAAGGTGGTGGCTGGTAGACTGGGCAAGGCAGCAGCTGACAGAGCAGGCAGTCCCACATTTGTATGCGGGTAAACCAGGAGAAACAACTGGGGAGAGTATCAGACTGCACAACCCAGGGTTCTAGTGTGGGTAAATAAAGCCTCAAAACCTTTGACTGAAAAAAATTGTGGGGGTTGTGGCGGCAGCGGGAGAACCTCCAGACTCACAGTAGAGTTAATTGGAGAGACCCACAGGGTACTAGAATGTACACAAAACCACCCATGCAGAAATCAGCACCACAAGGGCCCACTTTGCTTGTGGGTAGTGGAGGAAGTTCTAAAACTTCCAGCTGAGAGCTGAGCAAGCAGCATTGTTCCCTCTCAGACACCTCCACCACATACAATGCCACAGCACAGCAAAATGGGTTGCCCCACCCTGGTCAATACCTAAGCCTCCACCCCTTACTACATAACAGGCATGCTGAGGCAAAAAAAAAAAAAAAAAATATATATATATATATATATATATATATATATATATATATATATATATATATATATGGCCCAAATGAAAGAACAGATCAAAGCTCTAGAAAAAATACAACTAAGTGATGAAGAGATACCCAACCTATCACATGCACAATTCAAAACACTGGTAATTAGGATACTCACAGAAATGGTTGAGTATGGTTGCAAAATGGAGGAAAAAGTGAAGGCTATGAAAAATGAAATAAAGAAAAATGTACAGGGAACCAACAGTGAAGAGAAGGAAGCCAGAACTCAAATGAATGATTTGGAACTGAAGGAAGAAATAAATATTCAACTGGGACACAATGAAGAATCAAGAATTCAAAAAAAAAAATAAATGAGGAGAGGCTTGAGAACCTCCAGGACAACTTTAAACATTCCAACATGTGAATTATAGGGATGCCAGAAGGAGAAGAAAAAGAGTAAGAAATTGAAAACTAATTTGAAAACATAATGAAGGAGAACTTCTCCAAACTGATAAAGGAAATAGACTTCCAGGAAGTCCAGGAAGCTCAGAAAGTCACAAAGAAGTTGGCACCAAGGTAGCACACACCAAGTCACATCATAATTACATTAGCCAAGATTAAAGGTAAGGAAAGAATCTTAAAAGCAGCAAGAGAAAAGGAGGCAGTTACCCACAAAGGAATACCCATAAGACTATCAGCTGATTTCTCAAAAGAAACTTTACAGGCAAGAAGGGGCTGGAAAGAAGTATTCAAAGTCATGAAAGGCAAGGACCTACATCCAAGATGACTCTATCCAGCAAAGCTTTCATTTAGAATGGAAGGGTAGATAAAGTGCTTCCAAAATAAAGACAAGTTAAAGGAGTTCATCAACACCAAGCCCTTATTATATGAAATGTTAAAGGGACTTAGCTAAGAAAAAGAAAATATAAAATACAAACTCACAACTATCAACAACGGAACCTAAAAAATCAAACACAAAAATGAACTAAGCAAACAACTAGAACAGGAACAGATTCACAGAAATAGAGATCACATGGAGGGTTATCAGTGGGGAGGGGGAGGGGAGAGAATAGGGGAATGGTACAGGGAATAAGAAGCATAAATGGTAGGTACAATGTACACAGGGGAGATTTAGAATAGTATGGGAAATGGAGAAGCTGAAGAACTTATATGTACGACTCATGGACATGAACTAAGATGGGGGAATAATGGTGGGAGGGGATACGGGGTGAAGGGAAATAAAGGGCAGAAAATAATGGGATAACTGTAATAGCATGATCAATAAAATGTATTAAAAATTTTTAAAAGATTACTGGAAAAACTAACATCTTGAACATAGTTATTGACTGCCAAGAAACCCTGCGCACACAAAAACAGAAGAGTGAATAGAAACTGTAGTCATCTCCTCTGTCTGGAGAAACCTAAAAGAGGTATCAGTGTTCTGGAAAATAAATCTCTATAAGTCTTAAGTGTTAGGACAAGGGAGACAGAAGAAATGTGATCTATATTTACAAGCAAGGAACCCAATGAAGGATGTTTAGTAAGTGCTGCTGATTGATGTTCAACAAATTGCACTATCACCATGCTATATTTTCATTTGTAAATGATGTGTCTCTCTTTCTGTTGGACACATATGGAAGCAAAGTGTAAAAGCTTATAAAGCAAAATCTGACATTCAACCAAAACTTTTATGTATGAATTAAGGAAATCTTTTACTCGCATCATGCCAAATTAGATAGATTTTTATTTCCAATTGTATTAAATGATTCAGAATGTATAGTCTGTTATCTTTTTTGATATTATCACTCACAAATAATATAAGTATGCCAATGTGTCAGCATTGTTATATGAATCAAACTGACTATTGCTATTTTCTCCTGTTTTCTCAGGATAATTTCTACTGGCAAGGAATATGTCTGTACTGCTCACTTCCACCTATAGAGGCAACTGAAGAAGACAGACTAAAATTCAAAACCTCTGCCAGTTATTCTGTGGGGCTCTAGGTGGAGTGCAAGAGTAAGTCATTCTCAGATTTTTGGAAAACATCAGTGACTTTTTGGCCCAAAACTATGATGCTGGGAAAACAAGGATCAGGGAGATGTGAAAAAAGTCTGAAGATCTGCAACATGGTGGAAGACTAGAATCCACAGAAAAATATGGCTAGTGAAAAATCCCCAGGGACACATAAGTCTAAGAGCTTATTAGAATTAGAATGTCTAATATTCAATTCTAAGTTAAAAGTTTGTTTCTGCAATTAACTCTACCCCCCCACCCCACATTGCTCAACATTTCAGTCAAGTCTGCTGCACACAAAAGCTTGGGGTGATCTGAGGAAAATCACAATGAAGAGGTGAGTTTCAACCCAGGCTGGCATAGAGCAAAAGGAAGAAAAGAGTCAGAGGCTCTGAGATGTAAATGAGCATAGGTGTCATGGAGGCAGGGACCATAAGCCACAAATGATCATAAGAATGAGATGTAGGAAATGCACAGAAATCTTGGGAAGATCAATGGAGCTTCCCCACAAAAAGAAATGGATTTTGTTACTTGAGCCACTGTTATGTAAAACTCTAATAAGTAACTTTAGCTGTTAAATAGAACACAATGATAAAATTTCAAAATACTACATCAGACAGCAAATATTTTTTATAGTGTCAAGTCTAAGGTAGCACTTGTAAAACTGTACACAAGTTTTTGTATCACATAAAACAGCCCAAGGTTTTAAATAAATTAATCACAAATGCACTTTCTCTATTAGTCTTGTTAAACTTTTTACCAAATGGGCAGTAATGCTGAATTACTTTCCTGAATAGGTTGAGAATTCTCAGTTAATTCTACTTTGATAACAGTGAAAAAATTCTCAAAGTAGTTGAAATACATTTATAAAATACATACTTTTGCATACATCCAAGGACATAAAAGTTTCTTTGAGAGAACAATCTAGAATTCATATATAGAAATACCCAGACGGTAGCCTTCAAATGCTTCAAATGCTGGCCAGTCTTACCTTTACATGGTAGATCAGATACTCTACTTCATTCACTTTGTAAGTCTCCAATCCTAGATCTTTGGCTAATCTTAAGATACGATTCTGTGTTGGCCCAACATACGATCCTCCAAGGTCCACATATTTAACCATTTCATTCTGTTTATCCAATGAAAAAATAAAAATAAATAGTTGTAAAAATGTTATTAGTAAGATAAAAAAGTGGGTCCTGAAATAAGCAAATTGTCATTTCATAGGTTACAGACACATCTTGTGTGTCCACAAATAAGTGGATTCTATTATCAACTGCATTCATGTAATTTAAAAGTTATTAAATAATTTCTTAATTTAAAGCAAAATCAATAGAACTTTGTATAGGCAAGAGACTTCTGAATCCCATCATTCACAATGTACCACAACATGTTTTGGTTTTTAGTACCTTACATTTACAAGCTCTGAATTGTTGGTGAATTTTCTATACTTACTACTTGAGGCTATTTTGATGCATCTAATGCTAGAGAAAAAAAAAAGAAGAAAGGAAATGATCACTTCTTATGTGGTTTGCCAATCTAGATGTTTGAAAGCTAACATTGGAGAATGATTGGTAATAATTTAAACTTTTGAAATTGCTCTTATATTCAATAGCAACTTTTCTATATAGTTTTGAATCAGCTTCACATCCAGTGACTGAGGACTAAACTTTGAACAAGAAGTTATTAGGAAAATTCCTTCAACAAATGGTGTTGGAAGAGCTGGACAGCTACATGCAAAAATAAATAAATAAATAAAACTCAAGCACCAACTTACACCATACACAAAAATAAATTCAAGGTGGATAAAAAATTTAAATATAAGTCATGACAGCATTAAAGTCCTAGAGGAGAACATAGGCAGGAAAATCTCAGATATTTCATGCAGCAACATTTTTAGTGAAATGTCTCCTAAAGCAAGGGACATAAAAGAAAGAATAAACAAATGGGATCTCATCAAAATAAAAAGCTTCTGCATGGCTAAAGAAAACAGTATTAAAATAAAAGGAGAGAGGATCCAAGATGGCGGCATGGTAAGAGGACGTACATCTCTTTGCCTCCCACACATAGGTCTTAAACCGGGACATTTTTCAATGCAGCACAGCAAACAGACACCAGAAACACAGCATATTTGAAAACAGATTATCGAAAAATACAGTGGACGTTGAAAAACCGGAGGTAAGGAGAGTACTCCGGCGGTGCGGAGACCAGGGCGGGGGCCGAGAGACCAGCCCAGGGCTGGCCGAAAGATGCAGGGGAGGGAGCTGGAGCATTCGCTCCCTGGTCAGCCAAGCAGGGGCTCGCCAGGCCAGCATAAACCTGGTCGCTTGAATTCTCACAGACAGGAGTTAAGACCTCATAGCCCCAGGAGAAATGAACGCGGGAGCTGGAGCGAGCACCTTGGTCTGCGCCCGCACGACATTGTAAACATCTGCTAGGGGATCGGTGCATCAGCGCGCCCAGGGAGACCCGGTGCGACAGGGCGCGCAGTCGCTGGGCACCATAGGGGTTGAACCGTGTTCGTGGGACAGTTGGAACCTGTGCAAGGAAGACTCAGGAAACATCGGGACTTGTGGGCACACAACCACAGTTCGCACCTGGGTCCCTGGGCAGAGAATCTAGGGACACCTCTGAGGACAGTAGGCCAGAGAAAACTGAATGCTGAACAAGGGAAAAATAAAAAGGTAAAAAACAATACGGTCACCCCTCGGCCACTACAGTCTTCAAGACCAGAAAAATCAGCTTGGCAAGATTGATAACAGCAAGAATTAGCGGTTTTGGTGTTATTCGGTTTTTTAATTTTTTTGGTGGTTTTTTTTTCTCTTTTTCTCTTTTTCACTATTTTGATCTCTTTTACCCCTCAACTCCTTTTGGCTTCTCAATA
>PVKU01016294.1:0-15148 GCA_004027475.1 Anoura caudifer | reverse complement strand
GGAGGGAGGGAGGGAGGGAGGGAGGGAATGGAAATAAGAAACCTCAATCAAATAACTCCTGTGAGCACCCTGACTAGGGAACAAACATGCAATGTAAGTATGACCCTTGACTGTTGATTGGACATGCAATTTTTTGGTGCACAAGATGATGTTCCAACTAACTAAGCCACCTGGCCAGGGCAGACTAACAATATTCTTGATCCTAACAACATGGCTGGTGTTGCTCTGTTTGGCCTGATTGGTTACCTAAGTGCAGAGGAGCTGACATTCGCCACATAGTTTGCTCTGATGCAGGTTTTTCTGTGAGATCTGAGATGAAAGTTGTAACAGCCTCTTGAGATTAGGGAGCCCCACCTACATTCTCTCTAGCTTTGGGTGATGCCCTCTTCTCCAAGAGAGACCAAAAGATCCATCAGGTCAAACGTAGCTCCATAAAAGGTGAAGTCATTCCTAACTCTGTAATTATCATTCTGAACTAAAACATTTGAGCCAAAGCCTCAGTATTCACAATGTTTTAAATTATATTCTATTAAATAGAAAAATAATCATACTAAACTTATACAAATATAAGTTTATAGATTTAAACAAATAAATCTATTGCCATGAAAATAAGAATATCCAAAAAGCCTTGAGAAATTTGGGGGGGGGAGTCAGACATGAAAAAATATTAGTGTCTCTACTGCCATGGGTATCCCTCTCTCCATTCCTGTTGTCCACAACAGTGTCCAGGCTCCTTCCATATGTCCCCTGGAACAGGGGAAAAGCTTACATTTACACAAGTTCATCATGTACCCCTACTGGTCAACACACAACCACTGTCACTTCCTCTGTGAAGCTGGTGCAACTGAAACCAACCAGAGGTGGGACCTGGTGTGGAATGGGACCTTAAGTCAACAATAATGACAATGTCAAATCATACATTTTTGAGCATTTATTGACTCAATGCAAGTTTTATATAAGCTTTTGACCTTTACAATAAATCTATTTAAAAGGTTTTAAAAGTTTATACAGTGTTTAACGGCATAGAGGAGGGCAGAAGGATCTCTAATACAGTACTGCAGCCTGAGGGGTTCACTGTCAAGGAAACTGAAATGGCTGAGGATTTCACACTGGCAAACACCAGCATCCTGGCTTCTGGCACAGCCTGTAGTGAGGGCTCTCTTGCACCCAGACAACTTCATCTTCTCCTTGAGTTCTCCTTGAGACTTAGCCACTAAACAGCCATTCACTGGAGATCGCATATGTGTCAAGACCATATCAAGACCACAGTACACTTATTCTTTGTGACAGTGGCTTTTTTTGGCTGACAGAATGAGCTGTCTCACAGACTCTGGAGAAATAGAGGACATGGGTGATTAGCGGTGGGCTGGGGCATGGTGGGACTGGTTGAAAGAAAGGGAAGGGGTTAGACAAAGAACATATGTGCATCACGCACAGGCATGAAAACAGTGTGGGAACTGACTGTGAGAAGAGGGAGCTGGGGGAGGGGAACAAATGGGAAAAAATTGGGACAATTGTAATAGCATCGACAATAAAAAAAAAATTTTTAAACAGTGGGTTTGGGACCTTGGGCCACACTGCTTTCCCAAAGATCTCAACTCCTCACCGTCCACAGTGAGCTCTGTAAAAGTCACCATTGGGTGGTCCTGACCTCTGCAAAAGGACAATTGCCTTTGTTCACCTGACAATTCATAAGGACAAACTGCATCTCCTCTCTGACCCCAGATTCATGGAGGGTGATGCCTGACCTTTTCCCACAGACATCTCTGTATTATCAGCACAGGGAACACATTCTCAGGTTCTGTGTCCTATAACCTCATCATCAGGTGAAATTTTCTTCTCATAAGCTTCTGCCCATCCTTTCCTAAAACTTTCTTTAACTTTAAAAATTCAGCTAATACTCATGTAAACTTCCATGTAAGTGGGGGTAGGCAAACTGACCACCTCTGTCTATCTCTGGGGCCAAGGGAACTTTAGAGTTTGGTGGAAGGCATTTACCTCTCATTACTGATAAGTAATTCATTAGGCAATAAAGATGGCCTGACTCAGTCTTTATGATCTCGGACGTGGAGAAGTTTCATCTGAAAAATTTCTGTCTGAACAGAACTTTATTTCCTGCCTTTGGATTGAATATCGTGATGAATTAAATCTCCAGACACAAGTGGTTATGCTTTTAACAAAACACAAGGACATAGAAATGGAAGAAAACTACTAGAAATGGTAAATGCCATACATGAAAGCCCACAGCTAATACAATACTCCATGGAGAAACAGCAAAATATTACTAAGCTGGTGAACAAGACTAAGATGCAGATTTCCCCACTTATTTAACATAGTAGTAAAAGTCCTTGCCAGAAAAATCAGGCAAGGAGATGAAACAAGAGACATCCAAATTAAGAAAAAGATAACTGTACAAGAACAGCAATTAAAATAAAATAAAATAAAATATTTAAAAAAGAGAAGAAACATTCTTTTAACAGACAACAGAATCTTTAGAGAAAACCCTAAAGATTCTACGCACCACCCCCCAAAAAAATTAATAAAAATAAATAAAGTTGGAGGAGACAAAATCAACACTCAGCATCATTTCCATTTCTTTGCAACAATGAACAAACCCAAAATGGAATTAAGAAAACAGTTCCATCTACAAAAGCATTTGAAAGAATGGAATACTTAAAAATTAACTTACTAAAAGAGGTGGAAGATGTAAACACTGAAAACTACCAAACGTTTGTGAAAGAAAGTAAAGAAGAAACAAATAAATGGAAAGACATTTCAATGATTGGAAGACCCCCAACTACTTACATATTTGACAAAATCCCAATGATTTTTGTGCAGAAATAGAAAAGGTTATTCTAGAATTCATACAGATTTTCAATGAATCACCAAATGAATTGCAACAATTTTACAAAAATAAACTAAAATTGGAAGTCTCACATGTCTTACCTTCAAAACTCACTATAGAGCTAAAGTAATCAAAATAACAACACTGGCTTAAAAACTTCTGTTCATCAAAAGACACAGTCAAATGGTTTTGACAAAGAAGCCAGGACTGTTCAATGGAGAAAGGACAGTTTTTTCAACAAGTGGTGTTGAACAGCACTATCCACATGCAAACAAATGAAGTGGCCTGGCTGGTGTGGCTCAGTGGATTGAGCGCGGGCCTGAGAACCAAAGGGTCGCTGGTCTGACTCCCAGTCGGGGCACATGCCTGGGTTGTGGGCCAGGTCCCCAGTAGGGGGCTGCATGAAAGGCAACCACACATTGATGTTTCTCTCTCTCTTTCTCTCTCCCTTTCCCTCTCTCTAAAAATAAATAAGTAAAATCTTTTTTAAAAATGAAGTGAACCATTGCTTATACCACACACAAAAATTGAGTCAAAATGGATCAGATCTTAAAGGTAAGATCTACAACTGCAAAACCTTTACAAGAAAAATTTGAGGAAACATTGTGACAGTGGATTTGGCAATGGTTTCTGGAATATGACACTAAGAACATAAGCAAACAAAGAAAAATTAGATAAATTTGATCTTGTCAAAATGGAAAACTATTGTGCATCAAAAGACACAATCAGCAGAGTAAAAGATGACTAATGGAATGGGAGAAAAAAACATTGCAAATCATATATGAGTGGTTAATATCCAGAATGCAAAAAGAACTCCTATAGCTCAAAAACAACAAAACCAAATAATCTGATTTTAAGAAATGGGCAAAGCATTTGAATAGACATTTCTCCAGAGAAGATACACAAATGACCAATTAGCACATGAAAAGATGCTTAACCACACTATCATTAGAAAAATGCAAATCAAACTTTCAGGGTCGAAATTGTTGCTTGTCATGTTGGGTGTGGGTAACTCAGCTGTGCAGGTAACAGAGAGAACATTGCCCTGGGTGGTACCTTTGATTCCTCCAAAGGCATCTTCACAGTTGACACCTCTAACCTTTTAGCCAACTTCAGTTCTTAAAAGAACAAAACACCAGACAAATGCATGGGGATCTGAGTGATCAGAGAAAATAAGGCCTCCAGCTCTATGTCTGGGGAATGTACAAATGTTCTCAGGTGCCAGTTAAGTATCAGAATTACATCATGAAAAATGTAAGACTGGCAGTCAGATAACACCCTGCACTTCCGATTCTTCCCTAAACCAGTGAAATGGAACAGGGGTCATTTTTTCCAGCTGCAGAGACCTCCGCTGTCCAGCTTACATAAGTTTCTATGAGACGCCATTTTCCAGGACATCCCAGAGACTGGGATTTAAGCAGAAATAACACATGGAAACCAAGAACAATCCAGTGGTCAGTTGACTATTCAGGCTCTGGACCAACAGGTGGGCCAAGACTTTTCCGGTTGAGTGACTGACATGAGCCAGTGAGCCAATAAATGATAAAGCAGAGTCCAAGGAATGAACTAGAAATAAGTGAAGGGCACAGGCAGCATCTGGCTGTGGCAGCAGAAACTTGTGCCCTGCCCTTGGTCATTACAGTCATTCTCCCCCTGCTGAGGGCAGGTGAGGACGTGTGCAAGTGCAGAGGGGGTGAAGTATGGGAAGAGGAGTGAATAGACTTGCTGAAATTCTTTTCCTTATGAACCATTTATGTCTTGGCTATGAACTAAAAATTAGAAAGAACTGAAAATTCTTCTATATGTGAAAATTATTATTCATACTCCAGGGCCTATGATAAATTGCAGATAGAAGTATTTTTCTAAAGAGGAATAAAAGGTTTCTTTCAGATAGGGGCCTCAGCCCTGCAGGAACAGGGAGCCTGTCCAATACGACCAGAATTCCAAGGACTCTGAATTCAAGTTCCAGTCTTTGAAGTTATCATGGATTGTTCATTCATTCATTCATTCATTCACTCATTCACCATTAATTTTTTTTCTAATTCATCAAAAGCAACAGTGTTTGTTACATGTTGGTTCCTTAACTGGTTGCAGGTGTAGCTTGGGGAGTCAGAAGGCAGAGCCAATTTCTTTACATCATGTCAGAGTGACATCAAAAAATTTAGGAAACATATAAGTGATTTCAAGTCCAGGGCAGGGAGGTGTGGGTCAGCCATCTGAGAGGAAGACCTGGGCGTTCCACCAGGGACTCTGATTGTTACTGCAGGTATTTTAGTGCTGGAGTAAAATCAGATTAATTCTTTATTTGTTGTCACTTTCCAAACCAGAATCCATCTTCTGTGGTAAAGACCCATAAGAAGAAAGCATCTGAACGAATGGTTGGCCTAGGAATCCACAGACACTTAGTAGACACTTAGGGGTGAAGGAGAGGATGGAGCTATGGCTGCAGACAGACCTCACTTGACTCTGATCGGCTGCTCATGGTCCGTGAGATTCTGCTTTAGTGACTCTACCTCCTGGTTTCTCAGCTCAACCTCAATGAAGCAGGATAAATATTTGGCTGCCAGGTTGTCAGTGTATTAACTATAAACTATTCGCTGTATCTGACTTAACTCTTGAGATTAAAGAGCTGTTCCAATAAGAGGCACCTGTTGTCGACCAACTCCAAGACAGAGGCCCCCGGGCTGATCCCTGGTGGACGAAGAGCTGCCAGGAGCATCTTTTCTCCAGTTTCTCCCTGGGGACACTGACCTTCCTCTAGAGTTTTTTAAGTTTCCCGGGATATTTGGCTGATGATCTGTGGACCTAGTTCAGCTGTGCTCTCCAATCACGGTCTCAGTTAACAAACCAGGTTCCACTCCTGCCCTGGCTGATGACAACTCAAGAGCCTTCTGAACTGGGCGCCCAGAACAGTGTTGTTCCACGTAAGCCCCTCTCAGGAATACAAGCCCTACCTGACACACACTTCCAAGGGTCCCTTGACTCAGGAGCTCTGAGAAAGGGGTCTGGAGAGGGGCTGCTCAAGCTGAGCTTCTCTGCAAGGAATCCAGGAAGCTTATCAGGTCAGGCTTTTACAGAGCATTTCAGTGTTTTTCTCAAGGTCATGTTCATGGGGCAAAGCCCAACAGCTGGACTGAGACTGGTCTCCCTCTGCTGAGTTACTCCCATCAGACTGGTCCTTCTGTCTGTGGTGAGTGTGTGCAGGGCTGGAATCTGGTGAGGGAACTCTGATCTTAGGAAGTTTGTCCTGCACTAAATGCCCAACCCCAGCCTGGGACGTGATCTGAGGGGATGGAGGCAGAGTGCAGGGCTGCCAGTCCTGTGTGTGAAGGAGAATTCACCCCACCTGACACCCAGAGGGCAGAGAGCAATCCCTCACCGTGCACAGAGAGCTGTCCAGTTGCTATTTCTTCTTTTGAATTTTGAAGATAGACAACTACAGTGAAGTGTCCCGTGTCATTCAGAGTGACGTTCTCTAACAGCAAGGATCCATCAGAGTTAATTTTTTCTCAGCCACTGTAGATAGGCCCATTTTTATATGCTTTCATGTGCATTGTAAATGTCGCAATACAATGATTGGAGTTCTCCCCTATCCCCTGTACCACATAATGACTACAGCATTTGGGGGCTTATTGAGGATATTTAAAAGCACATCCTTCCCTTCCCTTCAGCAGCATTGGTTGACACAACAGCAAGTTGGGCTGTGGTGGGCGGGCTCCAAAAAATTAAGAGTTGAAACTGAAAAGGAAGAAAAACATGGATCCATATTTGAATCTATGTACTGAGATGAAAAGATGAGGCTCTAGATTCTGAGCATTTCTCTTGATTTGCCAGCCTTAGTCTACACGCATGTGTGTGTGTGTGTGAGAGTCTCTTTGTAGTCAAGCTCAGCAGCATGACCCCCATTATTTTAGTATCTGTGAGCCTAATATTTCTCCTGTTTTGATTACTCTTCCCCAGCTGTCTGCTCAGCTCACCCCCTCACTGCTCTCAGATCCCTGCTGACAATCCAGGACATCCTAGGGAGACTTTCTGAACTGTCCCTGCTGTTTCCTTCAAAAAACTTGTGGACACCTGACATCACATCTAGACGTATCCGTGTCCATCTCCTCCCCACAGAACGTGAGCTCCATGCAGGCAGGGGGCTTGTCTGATCTTTCTGTGCCCGAAGTGCCTGCAACAGGCTGCAAGCACCTGTAGGTGAGAGAATGAGTGTTCTCTCAGTCTTAAGCCTCCTGAGGTGTATTTGTTCTTTCTCCAGTTGGTGGTAAGAAAAAAGTTGAATGCCCCTGTTAAGCTTCTTTCCCGTTTCAGCTGACAGAAATTATTATTATCATCAGTTTTCAAACTTCAATACTCAGAGATAAATAACTTAAAAATGAACAGTAATCAAGGGTTTCCTGCCCCTCACACTTCCAAGTCATGAGATTTTCCTGTGGCTGATAAAGGGTTACATGAAATTATTAGTGATAGATTAGGGAGATGTGAAAAAAAGAAAAGCAGAGATGGGGAAAAGGGAGAAGGGTTTTCAGGAACATGTATAAAGGACACATGGACAAAACCAAGGGGGGTTGGGATCAGGGGTAGGTGGTGGTGGTGGCTGGGGTGAGAGGGAGTGGTGGGGAGAAAATGGAGACAACTGTACTTGAACAACAATAAAAAAAATTTTAAGTAAAATGAATAGACTCATACTTCTTTTACAGTGGTTGGTGAAGCATAGTAAGTAGTTAACAGTTAACACAATAACAATAACAATGGGGGGGTTTTGTGGTCTCTACACTGTAGCAGTGAGAACTTAAGAAAGAAAGAAAGAAAGAAAGAAAGAAAGAAAGAAAGAAAGAAAGAAAGAAAGAAATTGCCCTGACATGCCAAAGCTGTATGTTATCATTGATGTAAAAAGATAATAGGCTCAGTCAAAGTAAAGATTGTTTACTTCATGAAATCATCTTTTAGGGCCCAATTGTGTTAGCTCATGTACAAGTGCAAGTATAGCTAAATAAATTCTTCTTAGAAAAGATCGGTTTCTGAATGAGACCATATCTGTTTATCTGGGTCAAAGTTTCCCTTCTTTTGTTGTTGCCAAATCCTGTGTTGTTCTCTGAAGCTGTCCATTGAAATTGTAAAAGAGAGTCTTTCATTGATTTAATAGGAAGCAAGGAGCGTTCTGAGGTCTAGGTAACTGGGCTGTCTATCTACAGCATGAACTAAATGATTTCCTTTTGTTTTCATGGTGGCAGCTTTAGAATGTTCTGGAATTTTGGTAATTTCTAATTGTTTTAATTTCCGTACAACTTCAAATAAGTCTGAAACCTATTTTTTATTCATGTGCTGCCCTGAGAAAGTTAAGAAGACCCTCTCCTGCAACATGGTAAAGTCATGATCTACCCCAAGGGCATAGCTACTATTAGTGCAAATATTGGCTATTTCATTTCTGGCAAATTGACAAGCCAGAGTTAAAACAATTAAATCAGTTTCTTGGACATATCTTAATCAGGTAAATAAGAACTTTGAATTATATCCACCACAAAAGTTATCATATATCCAGCTCAGTAACATCTCCATGCGTCTTTCAAAGGTCCATCTGCAAACCAATTAAAGTCATCATTATCAAAAAGTTTCCTGTAAGACTTCTGGCCAAGATGGCATAGGTAAACATGGCTTGCCTCCTTGCACAACCACAGCAAAAATACAACTAGACTACAAAACAAATTATCCCCCAGAATCATCAGAAAATCGAGCTGTATGGAAGCCCAACAACCAAGGATTTAAAGAAATCACATTCATCCAGATGGGTAGGAGGGATGGGACACAGAGACATGTGGAGAGGCATGGAGGTGCAGAGACACAGAACATGTGGTCCAACACCCAATGTGGTAAGTACAAATTGGGGGGGATACCTTGGGAGCAAGGGATCCCAGACCCACACCAGACCACTAGACCAGAGTTCCAGTACTAGGAAGACAAGTCCCCATAACTTCTGGCTATAAAAACCAGTGGGTTGGGATCATGGAAGAAACTGTGGGATTCTCAGGAGTCTTCTCTTAAAGGGCCTGCAATAGACTTAGGACTTATGCAGACTCGTTCCCTCTGGGTTCTAGCAGTGGGGCAGCAGCTGGATAGGTACCAGTGGCATACAGGGAGAATACAGGCATCAGGGTGAGTACTGAGGGATATCTTCCTCCCAGACAAAACCCCAGAGGTCAGGCAGTGGCATGGTCCCCTTTCTGAGCCTTCCCCGATGCAAAGCCAAGGAATAGCAACACCATAGCAGTGACTCCATCAACCTGGTTCACACAGGTTGCCCTGCCCTGGTGATTACCTAAGGCTATACCCCATCCAACTTACCAGTGTGCTTTTCTACAATAGGCCATGCTACTAAGACAGGGAGTCAAAGCAGCTCTACCTAATACATAGAAACAAACACAGGGAGGCTGCCAAAATGAGGAGGCAAAGAAATACAGCCCAACTAAAAGAACAGAACAAAACTCCAGAAAAAGAACTAAACAAAATGGAGATAAGCAACTTATCAGATTCAGAGTTCAAAACACTTATCAGGTTATCAAGATGCTCCAGGAACTCTTTGGGTACTTCAAAAGCATAAAAAAGACCCAGGCAGAAATAAACATTTCACTAACTGAAATAAATAAAAATTTACAGGGAATCAAAAGTAGAGTGGAAGAAGCCAAGAATCAAATCAATGATTTGGAACATAAGGAAGAAAAAACATTCAATCAGAATAGCAAGAAGAAAAAAGAATTTTAAAAAAATGAAGATAAGCTAAGGAGCCTCTGGGCCAACTTCAAACGTTCCAACATTGGAATCATGGGGGTGCTGGAAAGGGAAGAGAAAGAGCAAGAAGTTGAAAACTTATTTGGAAAAATAATGAAAGAAAACTTCCCTAATTTGGTAAAGGAAATAGACATACAAGTCCAGGAAGCACTGAATCCCAAATATGATGGACACAAAGAGGACCACACCAAGACACATCATAATTAAAATGCCAAAAGTTAAAAATAAAGAGCAAATCTTAAAAGCAGCAAGAGAAAAGCAGAGAATTACCTACAAAGGAGTTCCCATAAGACTTTTAGCTGATTTCTCAAATGAATTTTGCAAGCAAAAAGGGACTGGCAAGTAGTATTCCAAGTGATGAAAAGCAAAGACCTACAACCTAAATTACTCTAAAATCCAGCAAAGCTATCATTTAGAATGGAAGGGCAGATAAAGTGATTCCCAGACAAGGTAAAGCTAAAGGAGTTCATCACCAAGCCATTATTATATGAAATGTCAAAGGGACTTATTTAAGGAAAAGAGGATCAAAACTAAATGTCATGCATACTAAAATGGCAATAAATTCACAACTATCAATATTTGAATCTAAAAAACAAACTAAGAAATCAAGTAGAACAAAAACAGAGTCATAGATATGGAGATCATTTGGAGGGTTATCATTTGGGAGGAGGAAGAGGGAGAATGGGAAGAAAAGGTGCAGGGATTAAGAAATACAAATTGGTAGGTGCAGAATAGCCATGGGGATGTTGAGGAGAGTATAGGAAATGGAGAAACCATAAAACATATACACATGACCCATGGATGTGACTAAAGGGGAGGGGATTGCCAGAGGTAATGAGGGTACTGGGTGGAGGGGGCAAAGGTGGATAATTGGGATAATTGTAATAGCATAATCAATAAAATATATTTTTAAAAATTTAGAAAGTTTCCTGTAAATGATTCTAATGACAAGAAGGTGGTCAGTGGGCAAAACACAGTGGTGGATGTTTTCATCCTGCAAAGAAGGCAGCAAAGTTGCTGGGTTAAGACTGTTACCTCAAGTTAAAAAAAAATTATGTACAGAAAGCAAGGTCCAGCCAACTATCAGAGTGTTGAGTGTGATAAGAATTCAGGGGAGATTTGTTTATGTCTATGGGGAACATACACAAAGCAGAACCCATACTATCTGTTTGTTTGTTTGTTTGTTCATTTGTTTGTTTGTTTGCATACTATGACTATAACAGAGTTGGCTGCCATATAGATAGAGAGCCATTTTGCAACTAGTCTAACTGCTGATTATAATATACCATAGGTCTCTGTTTTTCAGTTAAAACTTCCAAAGTTTTTTTTTGTTTGTTTTTATGTGTAAAAAAATTAGAAAGTTTATATTTAAGGTGTCCCAGAGCAGGAGCTTTAAATAATCCTTTAAATGTTTTACTGCTTGTTTCCCTTCTGGGTTCCACTGAATTGGATCAGGTCAACTTGACTTTAATAGGACATATAGAGGCTGGGCCATTAATAGAAAATTTACAGCCCAAGGAAGACAATATCCAGTCACAAAAGCAGGGATCCTCTTAGCTGCTTTCTTGTTTTTTAAAGAAGGAAGGATAGAATTCCTCTGACTCTTTCAGGGTTAATCTGTTGCCCATTTTTAGATATGAGACAGATGAAGTAATTGATGTAGGCAAAATTGAAACTTACTTTTCGAGAACTTTTATAGCTAGCTGTTGTAGTAGGTTAATTGTGTACTTTTGTAAGTATAGTAATGCCCTAGATCATAAAAAAAATAAATCATCCATATATTGGATTAGAGTGAAATCTTTTAAATTTAACATTATTTATATCTGCTTTTTATATCTGGGAGAAATAGGCAGGACTCTCTATATATCCTGGGGCACTTTAGTCCAAGGAAACTGGCAATCTTCCCAGGTGAAGGCAAGGAAATACTGACTGTCTTTTTCTACTGGAATGCTGGAAAAGGCACTACATAGATCCATTACTGGAAAATATTGAAGATCCACAAGAATGGCTGATAATAACATACTATGTGGACTTGGAACCACAAGATATCTAAGAATAACTATATTATCTATAGCTCTGAGACCTTGTACAAATCTCCATCCTTTTCTCTTTGGTTTCTTTACTGATAGGGTAAGAGAATTACAGGGGGTATATATCGAATCAAGGTCCCCTTTTTAAGTAATATCGTGTAATGGGCTTTGTTCCTTCTAGGGCATCAGGTCTTAAAGGATATTGGTGAATATTAGGTTCATGCAATGTATTATCAATAGTTATTTTAATAGGATCGGCTGATTTTATCTTTCCAATAGGTGTAGTGGACAAGTTCTCATTTAAAATCAGTCATTGATTGATTAGATATCCCTACGATTTGCAGGGAAGCTTTACTCTGGGGGAAAAGGCAACTTAGTTGGGAATGATTAAGAATGGATAAAGTAGCCCCAGTATCTTACAAGGGCCTTAGTAATTTCCTCTTGTATGTTTACTTCAATTTGTTCTAAACTATTAGTAAAGAGAGGGGAAATGTTCCCTTATAGTTGTTGGAGCAACCAAATACCTGGTTCTGTTTTTTTTTTTTCTCTTTCTAATTTTGCTTCAGTTTTCTATATTACTTCTTAAGGTAAACAGATGCCTCCTGAAAAGTTCCCCAGTGAAGCTTATTTAGTAATTTGCTTGCATTTTCCCAGATACCAGTAGGTATATTAATTAGATTAGGTCAGAATTGGCAAAATCACTGGTTCCAACAATTAAATTAAATTCCTTTGCAAATCCACCAGGGTCCTGAGAAAATTAAGAAAAATTTAAGTAGATTCCTTAATTCTGTACTAGTCCAAGGAATATACGAAGGTCTGTTTAGAAAAAGCCCAGCCATTGTTAATATAACAAGAATGGTTTGTGTGATATTGATGTAACCTGGCAGCCAAGGAGAGTGGACTGGAATGTGCATGCGTGAACAATGAGGACTCCACTGTACTAGTCAGTGGGGGCAGTAGACGCTGTTGCGTGAGTGTGTGTACTGTGTGGCTGTCTCATTCAAAATGACTGAGCGAGTAGAGCAAGAAATCTGCATCAAATTTTGTATTAAGCTTAAACATTCCTCCGCGGAAACTATTCAGATGATTCAGAGGCTTTTGGGAACGATGCAATGAGTGCAGCACAAATACAAGTGTGGCACAAACACTTCAAAGATGGTTGAGAATCTGTCAAAAGGGATTCATGTTCTGGAAGGCCAGCAACAAGCAGAACACCTGAGAAAATTGAACTTGTATGGGCTGCAATCAACAAAGATGGGTGACTGACAGTGTGAGAACCAGAAGCTGATCTGGGGATTCCAAAAACTACTTTGTCCAAGATTTTGACACAGGATCTCAGAATGAAACATGTCCTCACAAAACTCTTTCCATCGCTTCTGTTACCAGAGCAGAAGGAATATCATGCTGCAGTTGCTAATGACTTGATTCCAGCTGCTACCAATGAACCAGGTCTCCTCAAGAAGGTCACAAATCTGGAGATGAATCTTGGGTCTACAGCTATGATCTGGAAACAAAGGCCCAGTCATTCCAATGGAAGTCGCCTGGTTCTCCAAGCCTGAAGAAGATGCAACAAAGTTGCTGCAAGATCAAGACCATGTTAACTGTGTTTTTTGTTTGGGAAGGTGCTGTCCATCACAAGTATGCCCTTCCAGGCCAAACGATTAATAGGAGCACTACCTCAATGTTCTTCACTGGTTGAGAGATGCAACATTACCATAAAGTCCTCAGCTATGGGCAACTGGTGATTAGCAGCTTTATCACAACAACATGCCTGCTCATGCATCATGGCTTGTGCAGGGTATTTTGGTGAAACATCAAATCACCCAGTTGACTCAAGTCCAGACTTGGCACCCTATGACTTCTGACTTTTCCCAAAACTAAAATCACCTTTGAAAGGGAAGAGATTTCAGACCTTTGGTGATATTCAAGAAAATACAATAGAGCAGCCGATGGCGATTCCAACAAAGGAGCTTGCAGAGTGTTTTGAACAGTGGAAGAGACGCTGGAAGAACTGTGTGAGGTCCCAAAGTGTCTGCTTCGAAGGGGAGGTACTGAGGCATCACTGTCCTGTGTGCACTGTTTCTTGTATCTTCTTCAATAAACGTCTCCATTTTTCTTATTACATAGCTGATTACAGGGCTGTATACTTTCCTGGACAGACCTTGTGTATGTTCTTTGGTTACTCTGTTCCCTATGCTGTACTTTACATCCCCATGACCAATATGTAACTACAAATGTGTACTCCTTAACTCCTTCACCTTTTCACCCATCCCCACGACCACACTCCCACCTGGCAACCATGAAAATGTTCTCTGTATCTATGATTCTGTTTCTGTGCTGCTTATTTGTTTATTTTGTTTTTTAGAGTAAATTGTTGCTAATATGTATTTCTTGCCATTTTATTGTTCATATTTTTTATCTTCTTCTTTTTCTTCTTCTTAAAGAAGACCCTTTAACATTTCATATAAGGCTGATTTAGTGGAAATGAACTCCTTTAGGTTTTTCCTGTGTGGGAAGTACTTTATCTGCCCTTCAATTCCAAATGACAGCTTTGCTGGGAGGAGTAATCTTGGCTATAGGTCCCTGCTTTTCATCACTTTGAATATTTCTTGTCAATCCCTTCTGGCCTGCAAAGTTTGTTTTAAGAATTCAGCTCGCAGTCTTATAGAAAATTTCTTGTAGGTAACTAATAAATAAACTGTAGATCTATAGCTATTTATTAACTATAAATACATATAGTCTTTTTAAAATAAATAAATAAATAAAACAAATTAAGATGTGTAACTACAAGTGCCATGAAGTCATCCAGACATGGCTTGAAGTTGAGTGTGTTAGTTTTCAATTGCTGCTGTAACAAATTGCCACACACGTAGCGGTTTAAAGCAACACAGTTTTCCTATCTTACAGTTCTAGAGGTCAGCAGCATCTTAACCAGCTCTCACAGGGCTAACATCAAAGGCTGTGTACCTCATAGAGGCTCCAGGGGAGGAACTGCTCCCCACCTTTCCCAGCTTCCCGAAGCTGCCTGCATTCCTTGGCTCCTCGCCACCTCGCTCTGACCTGCTCCACATCACACCTCCTCTCCGATCCTCCTGCCTCCCTCTTGTAAGGACCCAGGTGATTACATTGGACCTTTCCTGCTAACCCAGGGTAATCTCTTGGTCTCATTATCCTCAACTTAATCACACCTGTGAAGTCCCTTTTGCCATGCAAGGTAACCTCATCCCAGGGTCTGGGCGTTAGGATGTGAAAATCTTTGGTGGTTGGGGGCGGGGGGGGGGGGGCGGCATTATTCTATCTTCCACATCGAGGGACACAGCTGTGGTACCCGCAGAAAGACCCGTGAAACTCTGGGCCACAGACCTGGGCCAGCAGTGGCCGTGGTGGCTGTGTGTCGGCCGTCACATCCTGGAAAAGAACAAGAGCCAGACGGGGTTCGAGCTCTCTTCTGTGCCAGGTGACGTCCTAAGCCTCATAAGGATCA